>JAGVSP010000569.1:0-139345 GCA_022494985.1 Micrasema minimum
ATTTTTTCTAATGTATATGTGAATTTATGTATTTCTTTGTAAACAAAAATTTTTCTTTAAAAAAAAATTTTAAAAAAAGAATTTCCTTAAAAAATCTATGTGAAGTAACTTGATTCTTTATTTCTCTCTATCCTTAAAATTAATATTAGATTTCAGTGAACGTTCACTGACTGGTTCCTGTTCTCCCGAATTACCCGTTTACATGTTTACCCGAATTAATTCTTTTAATTTTATGAATGTATGAAAATAATGGTCTTGGTTCATATAACCCCACTTAACTCGTCAATCGCTTTGGATATTGCTGAAATGAAACTCTAGTATTACTGAAGAAATAGTGTTTATTTCTTAGTTAGTCGGTTTACCAACTTAATCAATTTAAAAAATACAGTTAAGGACATTTTTACTTTTATTACGCCCTAAATATAATGCTGATATTATCTGAAATCTGAACGTATGTATTTTCTTACATAAAAAAGTATTACACGTCTTTCAAAAAAACTCAACGCTTAACCCAACCAAAAATAGTTGTACGAAAAAGTAATAGAAAACTAAAAATTCTATAAAATTGGTGCTTTAAATTTTTTTAGTATCTCTTATAGTTTTCGAAACCTAAGTCAGGATTCAAAAAATCAATAACATCCGAATTAGTTAAGGCAAACGCTTAGTTTTCGGGTAATTAGACTGGGCTTATAATAATAAGCTCTCTCTGCGTTATTTTGTGAAAATATATATTTTCTTTTCGGGTGATACTTTCCGGTGAAAGAATTTCGGATTGATTGGCCAGAAAGTGACCATAAGTCATAAGTGGCAAAGGTATTTTTCGGGACGAAAGATTTTTGGATGATATTGTTTATTTATGAAAATGTTACTTTCTTAGAAAAAGAAATTCGGTAAAAGAAATAGAGGTTCATTTCAGATGTTCTATTTCCCATCATGGTTACGCATTCTGAATAAGTGTCGATAAAATATATCGCATTTATGATGCGTATATGAAGTCAATCATTAAAATCTCTGATAATTTGCCGGTTGATGTCAGATAAGCGTCATAAATGGGATATATTTTATCTTTTATTATTACATTACCTCCTTGACTTTATCGGCACTTTTACATATATAATATTTTGTGACATGATGTTCTATGATGATACTACTACTACTACTACTTTTCCTTATCCGCACCCAATGGTACGTAGGCCACTGCATTGGTACACCAAGTGCAGTGTATCTTGATCATTTTATTACATGGAGGTAGGATGATCAGTCTTACGCTTCAGTACCAGTCCAAGGTATCACACGTGAAATATTAATATGAAAATTACACGTAAATAAATATTTCATGTTGGCCCCCAACAGGAACCGAACCCGCGACCTCATGCACGGTAGCCGAATAAGCTACCACTATGCTACGAGGCGGACAAATGTAGGTATACTTATTAAAAGCAATTCTGAAATGGAATTTGTTTTCTTCCTGTTTTCCATATTTTCTGAAATAAAAATAAAAATGTTTCATGACCATTTATTGACTGTTTTGTGTTGTTAACGAAGGCAAATTAACACAGTAATTACAATAAAACATCTAGCTCCCATTTACCTCTATTACACAGTTCTTCATTAATTCGCATCAGTAATTTTATTTGTGAAGCATTCAAAGCTCATCCGAAGTACCTACCTGTACATAAGCTTTTCAGAATCGTGAGAATCTTCTTGTCTTAACTTAAGGTCACGGGAATATTTTTTTTATAAAGAGTTATTTATATATATTTATATATATATATAATATATATTATATTATATATATATATATGTCTGTTGATGTTATAATATGTACCTATATCAATTTGTAGCACGTAAAAAATGACGTGAAGTAAAAACATAATTTATTTTTTTTTAAATAAAATCATATTTATTTTAAATTCATTTATTCGTGAGACGTATTACATAAAATGAGCCTGTTAGCATCTCACGTAAACATTCAATTTTTACTTATTTGATGAAAACACACCCTCACCTCGCCTCGTATTAGGGGATTTTTCTTTGAAATGACAAATAACAAAATCAGCGGGAAGTTACTTGATGAGCGTGCAGTTTCTATAATTTAGAGTTTCAATAGTTTATGCGTAGTGTAAATACCCTGTATTCACTGTACTTGGTGTACTAATGCAGCGCCCTATGCACCATTATTTTTCTTCTTTTCTTAAAAGTAGTATTGTACAGATAATACACTAGTTTACCATGATTAATAATATACAAATACATACATGAACATAACTATGCTATTTTGATATATATTTTTTATTGACATTACTTGGTGGAATTCCATGATTAAATTATTTGTATATAACTAATTAAAGTTAAATAAAAATACTTGGTACACTTCCACTTTTATTTATTTTGACCAGTTAGCGCTTTCACCCTGTAGCGGGCATCTTCAGACTGGTAACCTGTAGTACAAGCCAATAGTATAAATAACAGTTTTTATCAAATAAAATAAATTATTACATGAAGGTAAGATGATCAGTCTTACGCTTCAGTACCAGTCCAAGGTGTCACACATGAAATATTAATATGAAAATCTTCTGTAAATAAATGTTTCATGTTGACCCCCTACGGGAATCGAACCCGCGACCTCATGCACGGTAGCCAAATGCGCTACGACTATGCTACGAGGCGGCTTTATAAATATGAAGAAAAAAAAGGCTTTTTTTGCAGACCAGTTTAATCACACGACTTTATTGTTTTCACTAGCACTATGCAGTTATTAAATGGTGCGTCATGTTGCTTATATTTAGCGATGTGTGGAGTGGAGTGTTTAACTGAGCTCCCCAGTTTGTTCCAATTAGCAATAGGTCGCTCTATATTATCATGGCGAATAAACCAGGTCATGGCTTGTACATAATGGGTCAGTTAAATATCACAGGTTTTCTACCCATCCGATTACGTCAGCAGCGGACCATTGTCTTGTCTAATGACATTGCATTAACTTGTATCTTACATCCATCTACTTGCATGACAATTTTATTGGTCTTCAAAATTAATATCGATTGTTGATTCAAGGAAGTAGGTATAGGTACAACATTTAAAAAACTTGTCCATACAATCAATGGTATTAACTGTCAACAAAAGTTTTTTCTCTTTATATTTAACATTATTTTAATATGCAGCCTTAAATTATTTTTTATTTTAATGGGCCATATTGATGTAGCGTTATTTAGATTTCTTTTTTAAAAATTATTGCTTTACTCTTATAAACTTTTAAAATTTGAGTATAATAGTGCACAGGGCACTGAATTGGTACACCGAGTGCAGTGAATCTTAATAATTTGTCACATGAAGGCAAGATGATCAGTCTTACGCTTCAGCGCCAGTCCAAGGTATCATATAATATGAAATATTTTATCTGAAAATCACATTGAAATAAATATTTCATGTTGACCCCCATCGGGAATCGAACCATCGACCTCTGCATGGCAGCACAACGCGCTACCGCTACACCACGAGGAGGATGCATACTACTTTAGATTAAAAATTGCCTACGAGCTTGTATTTATTATGGCCGTTAGATATACATGCGTTAGGCGAGTTTTTTCAGCAAGGAAAACGATTTATCGATAGGCAAAAAGTCAATCTTTGTTTACATCCGCGCGATATGAACTGGCTTGGGAAGTAAACACACGCCGCGCCGGAATATTTTCATTCTGGTTTAGTGGGTTCCTGGCACCGCGCCAGCTAATGGACGTGAGGCGCGAGGCCTCCTCAGCCTCAGATATCAACAAGTGGACTCGGCCTTTGCTAATGGCCGGCCGGCATAGACAACACAACAGCTTTCATGGGAAATACTTCATTCTTTGTTCAAAGGAAACGATCGAGGTTCGTGGTTCACACGTGAACAGCAAGCACACTCGATCCGTTCTGTCTTATACCTACCTACCGGTAGCGGTAGCCCTACTATGAACGAGAAATAAGGGATCGCAGGTGTTTACGAATAACCAACTCGGTAAATTAATAAAAATCATGAAAAATATTAAAACTTACTTTTTTTTGTGATATGTACATCCTTTTTAACGACTGCCGCGACATTTCTAATAAATTGCTAGGAATTACGCTATATCAGTGTTTAGTCAAATCGGAATTGAATAAAAATGACTTCGTTCGAAGTGTCGAAGAAATAATGCCTGAAATATTTATTTATTGATACTTTAGTGACTGTCATGCACTCTTATAGGTTCAATTCCTGGCCAAATAAACATTCACCCAATTTTGATTTTTACACATTTTATACAAGGTATTTATTTAGTGAACCTATTGAGCTATTCATTTATGCAACTAGAGAGAATTCTTACAAAATGTAAATATTATTTTATTTTCGATTTTCGCTTGTTATTTCTCGCCAAGTGTAAATACCTCAATACGTAAGTTTTTAACACAAACAACTTGATTTATCTATTTCAATGGATGTAATAAACATTTAAGTAGGTCAATATTTTATGTAACGTAAAGGATAAAAATTGTCGTAGAGAATTGAACCATCCCAGAGAAGGAATGGATTACAATCTTTGATGCGATTATCGGATTTTACTTCAAATAAACTAGTTTCCTATTTGATCAAAGCGCAGTCAATTAAGCATCGCTGTGCATCTCGTGAAGCAACTATCAGATCATAATAATTGCATTTTGAGATGCACTGAGCCTACTGAGTACTACATTATTTAATGATAAATTCTGTGCCTCCTGTGATAAGTGATCTAAGTCGAGTTGTACCCTTTTTGTGATTTTCACATAGAAAATTATTAACACCAAAAATGCTTCTTTTTTTGTCTTACTCACGTAATTCTTATCTCCTATTGTTGCGGAGATAGTTAGGTGCAAAGTCATATAACAGTCAGGATTTTGGCAAAAAAATCGTGAATATAGATTAGATTTACCTATGTCAAGTTGTAACCTTTTTAAGTAATTGCTCCACAGATTGTTTTTCGTGCTTTATAGTATAAGAGCGATTATATTCATTTTCACATTTTATTTTCAGTATATTTATCGTGAATATTGATATATAGATATGATCACTTTGAACCGGTTTTTCTCGATAGTGATTAGGGCACAATAATTCTTACATTAGGATACAACCTTTTTAACTTCTTTTATATCAGTTTACGCAACACAAATTATAGGTGCAATATAATTTAACTATACTTTTATCATTTAACACGTAATTAAAACTATTTTATTTACCATAAAAATTAAAATGCACGGTGAAAGTGAATGTTTTTATCGACAAAAGAATGTACTTATGTGTAACCTAGCCCCCTTAGTTTAGGAACTAGAATTTTTTAAATCTTGATTTTGTTCTCCTGTAAAGTGTTGATTTTTTACTTGAATCACTTATCACAGGAGCCACAGAATTAAACGAAGATACTAGTTATTTATTTGACAAATTAGCCCTATTGTTGCAACACGCATTTTTAGACAGGTAAAATGTTGTACCGAGTACTTTAATTACAAAATATATTTTTAATATACGAAATATACTAAGAATTCTAACTTGCTGGAATACCTTACTTTCCACTAACTATGATTCTTGTCTACAAAAAATAGACATCTAAACTTTATACATATATCCAAAAATAATAATATTTATTGACATTTTATTGCTTCTTACTCATCATAAAATGTAATACTTATCAAATTTACTATCGTAATTTAAACGATTTATGTCAGGTCTGTTGTAAATACGTGATAAGGTATTTTTCAGTACATAAACCTGTAAGTTACCATTTTTTTTTTTAATTAACCCGGAGAGACAGTAATTGTACTAATAAATCATTATTTTTATTAAACGATTTAAGGAAATAACAGAACGGTAACATTACGATCGCGATTCCCGCACAGACAATTTTACTATTACAACTATAACGTAGGTCCTCTATATTCTATAAAAATGGTAACTATTCAGTATTTTAATATTATGTAAGTGATCAGTAGATAATAATGATTGTATTTTAAATCTTTATTGCTGCAACAACAGTAAACATTTTTAGAAAATACAAAACATATCCGTTTCTAGCGGAAACCAAACAACAAAGAATCATAAAATTTAACTTTTATACTACTAGGCCCACGGCATTGCTTTCAACCATGGATAAAACATAAAAGATATCTTGCAGTAATAAATTAATTTATTTACTGACATGAAGTCCATTTAAATGAAATGCATTTAATTAGACCCGATACTGTGTTGAGAATGTTCATAGTTTTGTCCTAGGTGTAGGTATGCATATATTTGAATATTGTCTTGTATTGTTCTGATACTTTTTTTCAAGAATACAACAATCAAATGTATGTGTCTAAAAAAACGTATCTCAATTTTAAATTTTAAATATCTACTGCATTAAAATGGATCTAGGCCTAGTTAGGCAGTAAAGTGTATTATAAAAATGTATTTGTTTTTTAATTGATGAATAAATAAAATAGTCCCGCAATCATATATTTTTGGTACGTTTTCTACTCTTATTTTCATATAATTGGTTTCACGTTGGACTCTTGGCTGATGTAAGTGGAAAAACTCATGACTGTAATAATTTTGCTTATGGTATGATTTACTACTAAACTTATACCGAGGAACTTACCCTCACATACTTAACGGTTAAAATTTCGTGGTAAATATTTACCTGCTACCACGAGTTTTACACTTAACATTTTACGATGTACCGAGAGTAATCAGTATTCTAAAGCAAATTGCATCAACATGCGTTTTGTTTCTATATTAATATATTCGGAATTGATGTCCAATTCTTTGGCCGGAAGTACCTATTTATTCCCGCCATATTTAGAAGTAGGCTGATCCGTTATGCCACCGGAAACGCTGGTGTCAAATAGTAATTTATTTTTTGTACAAAGGTGTGCATAGATTTTTTAAATAGTACTTATAATTTTAAATTCAACAAAAATTATGAAACCATAGAATCTTATGGTCATTAGGTATTAAAAATAAAAGAAAGAAGATATTACAGTTGAGATGCGCTGTATATTTGGTACTTATTATTACGTTTGTCCGCCTTGTGGTGTAGTGGTTAGCGCGTTTGGTTACCATGCATAGTTCGATTCCCGACGGGGTCAATGTGAAATATTTATTTCTATATGTATTTTTACATAAAAATAATTCCAACATTTTGGGCGTGTTCAAATACTTGTACACAAATCTGAATTTATCCCAAGACGGGAGTAGGTATATATTTCATTTTTATATCCCTACAGAGATGAGGTAGATTTTTTTCTAATTCAGGATTATGGATATTCGAGCGTTTACAGGGCTTATGACCTGTCATTGGCTGGGTTAGGTGGCCACTTTGTGTACTACAACATTCTCCATTCCGCTTATTAGCGAATATCCACACCAGGTAACATTTTAACTTAACTTCAACATCAATGCATAGATGGAGCTTTTAACGCGGTGGTGGATGATTCTCGATTCGTAACATTTATACAAAATCAACCATTTTCCTAAAAACCTACCCTAACTCGCGATTTACTGTCAATCGGTCGTTTTAAAATTAATTAATAAGCAAGTTCGTTCCGTTTCCTGATACGATCTTGTACTTTCCCGCTATTTTCACTACCTCTGACAAAAGCTACGCGCATGCGCCACCCGAGGGGCACAACGTACTCCCGTCCTGACGAAAATGTTCTCTCACTCTTGGAGAAATCGATCCGCGGAAAGTGGTACCGTTTTCATAGTAACTGTATTACTTCCCCATTGTGTGACGAACACGCTTTGTCTATTGTATATCCACAAGGGTTTCTGTAAAACCAACTCATTATTCTAGAACCTACAAACATTATTATCTTATGTTCATTCTGTGAGCTATAATAGTACCTACTTGCGTACATAAATGTACGAGTATTATACTTCTATTATCTTTTCTTTTTACCGTTTGGTAGTCGGTGATGCTGAGGAAAAAAATTATGTCTAACGAAATATTGCAGTAATTCAGTGAGAGCAGTTCGAAATAGATTTCAATATTAACCCTTTGTACTTATCTGTCTACAATGTAGCACATAAAAAGTAGTGTAATTAAATCATTGGAACCTTTTCAAAGTACACGGTTCTACATCTATATAAGTTAAATGAGCCAAAAGATTCATTCTAATTTCCAATAACGGGCTTTAGAAATATTTTTATTCTATAAATATTTAAAACCACCCCAACAGGCCAGGAGGCCCAATTATAATACGTAATATAATAGGTAATAACATCACAAACACCCAGGCTTGCGATAAATTACTTCCTGATTTTTGTGTTATCACCGGGAATCGAACCCCGAACCTCTGTATCGTTAGCCCAGCGTCTTAGCCATCACGCTACGGAGGCCGCTTGTTCTTGAGTGAAAAGATAATTAATGTAAAAATTGATATTAGGCTTAACTTTAAATTGACTTAATTTATTTAAGCATTTCATTAAAATATATAGCGGATGAGTTACCGGAAGCAGGTTTACATCGCATCGGTTCCGCGAAAATGTGCTTCAGCCCATTACCTTTCTACCACGCCTGGCGCGCCGCGGCGCTAATACGTAGCCGCTGACATTTCCAGTGACCTACCTGTTGTGAGAACTACTAGAAAACCTACTTTTTCACTTTTGTCTACACAAACAATAATCCAACTCGGGTTTAAGAGCTATACAATACCCAACACTCGCCGGCGCCGTCTAGACTTGTTATACTATTTTCTATTTAATGTAATGAAATTAAAACTTGTTACTTTTAACATTAGACGGGTACGGTGGTTTTAGAAACGCACGCGCTTAATTTTTCTGTATTGCAATACAGTTGCATGAACTAGCACAGTTTCAATGATGCCATACAAGTCACGTCGGAGAGCCAAGATATTTTGGATGCTTCGTCATCATCTGTTGACGTCGATTCTGGCTGCTGTGTTCTGTTACCAGCTACAAGGAAACCGTTTGTATCTCCCCTTTGTGTAGTCAATGTATCGGTTATTAACGCTGGATTACCTAACACGGTGACTACCTAACTACATGTTAATTTTACTAACTCATTGGCTTCGCATTGTTAACTGGGCGATCTTAATTACTGGCGTGGGGAATTTAATCCTCGTATTATTTTGCTAGGTGTGCCCCTTTGGCCGTGATCGGCCATTCGATTTTAATCGCCGCGGACATTTAATACCTACTGTTCCCTCATTGACCGGAAACAGTGTACTGCTATGGCCGTCAACCATTTTACCAGTTTCCCGAAAGTATTCACTCGGTCCATTAACCAAGATCTGCATAACGGTTTAAAGGATTAAGTAGCACATTGCTCTGACGAATTCGCAGTGGATATTATTACCACAAAAAAAAAAAAGTAATGATACTTTGAATAGATACGTAAATAATGGTGAATTAATGGCGTGCTAATGATACGGTTACGTTTTTCAATAACAAAAACGTCAAAAAAACAAAAATATAATTCAAACTACTCCTATTAACTTGTATTGGCGCGACTCGGCATCTCTTTATATAGCACTGACTTCGGATAAATTAATTTTCAGTACTTAAAATCAACCGTCTGATGCAGTAAATCGTAATATGATTCCAATTCAATTACTGTTGAACCTTTTAATACCGAAATGAGTAGATATCAAAGGTCGGTAATATACCTATAGCGATATCAATTATTCCGTTTCTTTACATTGTATGAATGTGGAGGATGCAAGAGAAGTATGCAAGGACAGTGGTGTGGCGCTCTATCCTCTCTGCCTACCCCTTCGGTAGTAGCTACTAGTAACTACGAAAATTTTAAGAAAATTTGAATACGAGTTATTAATTTTGACTTAGGTATTATTCTCAAGACGCTACCTTACGTCGATAATTTATTTAGACTACAATAATGTAAGAGTCCATAGGGTAATTTCGATAAAACAGTTGTACGCAATTTACTACTCCTACTATCTAGAGGTAGGTACTGTAGACCGATACAGCAGTCGAGTCGTGTCGTTTAGATTATAATAAGTAATGAACTCGGTTTACCGGGAATTCCTTTCAATTCAGGTAAACGCACCCTTTACTTGCCAAAAATAAAGAAAGCACGCTGCATGCATCCAAAGCAAGGATCGAGAGCAGCGATCACAAACGAGCTTATTTACCTACGCCCAATGCGTTTAGAATAGCGATTAAATAAAAAAATTAACCCTCAAAACGTCAGACCCTCTAGACCAGCGGTTCTTAACCTTTTTGACTGGCGACCCTAAATACACATAAATTTGAAGCCCGCGACCCTGAATGTATTATCTTATTTTCCAGTGATAGCAAAACCGTAATATAGTAATAATAGAATATGAAAAGTTATTAATTTTTTTTTTTTTTTTTTTTTTTTAGAATTAAAAAACGTTTTTTGAAGTTATACTTCTTTGCGCCCGTTAGACACTTTGGGGTGGGATGTTGGTCGAGAAAACCGCGTCACGCTGATTTTTTAAGAAAAAATGGTGCTTAAGAGAAAATGGCGCCACAGTCACTGATGCTTGTATTGGTCTGACTTTGACAGTTGTCATTTCTTTTGTTTATTTACTTCTTACGCGTCATTTTAGCGAATTATCTTTTTAGAAAATACGCTATTGCAATGGCTTCGGTTTTTCTCCATGACTTAAAGATGAAAGAATGATTATAGAAGAAATAACTGATAATGATAATTTTTCTTTACGACTTTATTGGAATCAAACAAACCAGGATTACAATATTACAGTTAAAAAATATTAAATGCTCTTTTTTATCTTTAAAACATTTTTGTTTTATTAATGACTCCTTGGTGTTGCATTTTCGAGCAAAGAAGATTTATGCGTGGAGTTAAATTTATAGCAAGTGCACATCGCATGTCATGCTGAGGATTCAGTCTATTCCTATACT
The DNA here is from genome assembly GCA_022494985.1 of Micrasema minimum. Classification (NCBI taxonomy): domain Eukaryota; kingdom Metazoa; phylum Arthropoda; class Insecta; order Trichoptera; family Brachycentridae; genus Micrasema; species Micrasema minimum. Next base: position 10,895 of record JAGVSP010000569.1, read on the forward strand.
TATTTTTTATGATTGCAAGGCAAGAAAATCCTGCTTCACACAAATAAGTAGTCGGGAATGGTAGCAGAGCTTTTTCAGCTTCATTGCTCAGTATAGGCTTCCCTGATAGTTTCGCCCAAAATTTCGTGAGACTCATTCCGCCGAAACTCTCTTTTAACACTCCATCACCTTGCATTTCCAGCAATTCTTCTTGTATCCAGCTGAATCATTTTCAATGCCCATTACATCTACTTCAAATGGATTTCTTACCCAACTATATTTCTCGATTACGACATTTTGTGGGAATATATCTTTCCATTTCATTTCCAAGTTTTGTCAAATGATCTAAAAAATTGGCATGGTGTCCACAAAAAATACTGTTGTCATTGACATCTTCCAAAAACAAGTTTAATGTTGGAAAATGCTGCCAATTGACGTTGAGAAGTTTTTACTTGCCTAAGTTTTATTTTATTTTTGAAAACAATAATTTTTTCATCTACTACAGTGCGGTTTCGGCCTTGCATTTCTGTATTCACTTATTTAAATGGTGGAAAATATCACCCAAATATGCCAATCTCGCCATCCACTTGTTATTACTGAAGCGATCAGCACATTCGTGTTTTTTATCCGTCAGAAATATTTCGATTTCAGTTTTGAGAGAAAGAACTCTGGCGAGAATCTTTCCACGAGACAACCAACGAATATCCGAATGATATAATAAATGCTGATGATCTGAACCCATTTCTTCGCACATCAGTCGAAATATTCGACAATTAATAGCGCGCGCCTTTATAAAATTTATAATTTAAATTACGTCCTTTAGTACCTGATGTAGATCTGGCTGCATATCCCGCGTTGCCAATTTTTTCGGTGCTGTTGCTGTCAATATATATTTTAAGGTAGTTCGCTAGTACCTATTGAGATAAAATTAGTGATTTGACATCGATCTACCTATTGATCAAAATTAAAAATATTCGATATTAAAAATATTTTTAAATTCTATTTTGTCACTTTTTTTAGATTTCCCGCGACCAATCTTAAAACCTCTCGCGACCCGTATTTGGGTCGCGACCCGAGGTTAAGAAACGCTGCTCTAGACGTCTAGACCCTTGGGCTTTAGGGTGATCCACAGTTTCACAGTTATTTTAGATTTTTCATATGGGAAACTTTTAGTGTTTATTAACAATGTTAGTTAACTTTACAGAAACTCGTATGTAATCATATCCATGTTTGTTACACTTTAAAGCTTTATTTTGAACAACCTCAACATTATGAACACAACATGGTGCACCTCATTCATGCAGCCAAATTACACAATTACATGACACCCACGCCTTACACAGTCTTTTATACACGACGCGACGTTTAAGATATTCTCAATTCATTATTTTATTTTGTATTTAAAATATATTTTCAGTAAAGTTTCTTGTAAAATTATTTTTTTGTTATTTATGTGTACCTATATTTATTTATAAATAAAATGAAGAAATACATTAGAAAAAATAGCCACCTATTGTGGTTTCAGTATCACGAAAATAATATGCCTAAGTAGCTTGTGCCTACACACAACACACACGTGTTCATGAAGTGTATGAAACTCATCCCAAAATAACTTTCAATCAAACGCGGGAAAAAAAAATAATATTCTAGGCGCAAATTCACAATGATTTTCAAGGTGCTTAGCACATCGGATAAAATGCGAAATGTTTTAGAGAATTTACACATACCTAGTTACAATGGACATAAGGGCCGCGAATTTGCATGGCACCTTGTAAATTCTCTAAAATGTTCAGGAAGGCCAAAAAAAAGTATTCAAACATAATTTTTAATTCTTATAAAAATAATTTCGAGATCGGATGTTTACTCGGTTTAAAACAAAATTTATAACGCCTGTATCACACCTGTTCTCCTCTATGGCTGCGAATCGTGGCACCTAACCAGGACCCAAAATAGCAGACTTCTGAGTTTTGAGAATAGGTGTCTTAGAAGAATATTAGGTGTGCGGTAGTTTGACTTTGTAAGGAACACAGAAGTGAGGCAACGGGCACAGCAACCCTTGGTATCTACTGTAATCCGGCGAAGGCGTTTCGGCTGTCTAGGCCATATACTACGTATGCCTCCCGAAAGCCTTAACCATGCTCGCCTACAAGGTATGCCTACTTTACAAGGCATCAGGTTCTCGGCGTCCTGGTCGTCCACTGTTGACAATTCGTCGGCAGTTTGCGTCAGAGCTGCGGGACGTGGACTTGACTTGGAAGGATGCACGGGAGCTGGCGGCCGATCGTTTGGCCCGGAGGCAGTTTGGAGATTCCACATGCTCCACATAAGGAGCGGATATGGTTTGATGATGATGATGATAAAAATAATATGAAAATTTGAAATTGTGCAAATTTTGTGGATAACTATGCATTTTTCATTAGTAACTACAGAATATAAAAAAAGAGGATTTTTTTATTTGAATAAAATTGTATCATACTATCTAACCAATCATCGCGCCTTTCCCCGAAGGTGTAGGCAGAGAGGACGAAACGCAACATCACTCTTATCCTGGCACACTTCCTTTGATTAAAATTTTCAACCTCTATAGCAATATACTAAGCATCCAGTAATCCGCGAAATAAGCTGCCGAGTCACGGCATAATTCGGCGAACCCCCACTTATTTACAGCCTCTAATAATAGCCTGCCTTCCGAGTACTAGCTTTTATCATTATTGGAAACTAGACTTGGACAATAATAACGCGAGATTTGTTTATTGCGTATACCTACATATATACGCAGGCCATACCCACTGTCATTTCTGTGGACATTCGTTAATAGCTTTTACAGCAGTTTCATGTTCATTTGGAGGTAGTAAATAGATTACGCACCTACATATCTTGTAAAACTACTAACTACATTGCAAATATAGCATCCGAATTATAATAGCGGATCAAGACCAACATTTCAGTTTAGTATTATAAATCAATGTAAGTTGTATTGTTTCTTGTCAAGTACGAGTACAATATCTGTATTTTTATAACATCTACTTCAAAATAAAATTAAACCATTGTTGTTTGGACTACTATTACTTAAATTTAATCCAAATTAGTGGTAGCATAGTTTTTAGTTTTTGTTTCTCAAATTTACATGAAAAAATGATATTTTACACCAGTTTTTTCATACCGCTTTTAAAAAATGTGCGAAGATACATATTTTGAAATCAGTCAGCTTACAGCAGGAATTTTTTTCTTCAGTGCTCAGTATCTACTTCAAGACTTTCTGAAATTTACTTCATTTAATTTACTTTAAAAATCGTCATTGCTTGTTAAGTGCTTGTCGTTAATTTTGTTTGTGCGATATTGTACACCCACGTATTATCAATCGTATTGATACATAAGTAGCTTTACATTTAGGGACGTGTTTCAGGTACGGTATTGAATAGTATGGGGGAAACATTTTTCCGTGCTTGTTCCGTTCTGCAATTGAAAATTCCAGTAGATGGCGCCAGTCCACCGTTGTCGCGGCGGGGGCGTGGCGGGGGGGGGGGGAGGGGAGGAGGCCTGCGCAGTGGCGCGCGCTAAGCGGGCCACCGGGTCAGTTCTGGGATAACTTTCGGTTCGCCGGCACCGCGCGTTCCAACAACAATAACATACAAGACAGGAACTCTTGTATCCATCCACATTAGCCCTACAATTTATGTAATGTGCTGTGAGACTCCGCGAACGACAACGGAAAAAGTTCCGCGATTCTCGGCCGTGAAATACCAGTTCCCTACCTAACCCGACTTTGTCCTAATCCGGAACAGAAGTTGGCACACATTCCAATAATGTGGGTTTAGTTCTTGTTGCCCGCTGAAGAGTCCCACCGGAGTAAAATTATTACGGCGGGTGAATGCCAATCTGAAGATTGTACTATTTATACATAACTTACACTGAGAGATTTGTCTCAATACAGCTGTTCATGATATATTGTCTACAATTAATCGAAGCTTAATATTTGTAACCTAGTTGAGCCTCACACAGGTTGGTGTATTTTTAAAATTCAACATCTGGATTTTTCATCCCGCGAATGCGTAATCTTTTGCTGTATATTTGACTGTATATGTGTATTTCTATTAGCGTTGTATTTGTAACAACTTTTGTCTATACTTTGTATCTTGTCCGTGTAGTTTATCTAGCTAATAATAATAATTATGCCCAAAAAATGTTTTCACCGACACCAATCTACGTTTTACGTGCTTTTGCTCATGTTTTCGTTTATTTTTTAATCGCAATAAATTTCATACAAACATAATGTCTTAGCTTAGAACAATAATAATATTTTATAATCGTGTCAACTATTTCTTATGGTCGTATTTGTGTTTGTGGGTTAATGATATTATAAGTTATTAAACATGGGGGGTCATAAAAGGAATAGACATAAAACTTGACATGGGTGTAATGAAACATAAATAGGCATAATACAAGTTGAACTAGTTGATTTTCTTTCATTCGAATCGATTTTATCGGTACATTAATACGATAAATTATAATACACACATAATTTGATTAAAATAGAGGAACGCATATTTTGACCAAAGTTATGCTGCCGATGAAATCTATAGTTTTAATTCAGAAAGTCTTACCAAAACCACAGATTTTACCAAACTGTGGCCGTAATATATGAACGTATAAACAATTTAAACATATTTAAAAAACTTGTAATCTAAGATGCAAAATCTAAAATAAATTTTGAGTTTAGTTAGTTCAAAATGCGTTTTTAGAAAAATTGACGGAAAGATTTGTTTGAAAATGAATTTTTATTACTGTGTATGGAACTCCGCCCGCGTGCCGTTTATTTCTATCTTTATATTGAATTTTTACCTTGTACGTGGAACTGTGTTGCACTGTGACACGGTTTATGGGACAATGTTTATGTACTGAGCTTAGTATTAATCATGTATAGTCACTCTTCTCAATTGAAACGCTGTTGGCGCAGGTCACCCTTTGTGCCATGATTGTATTTTGTATGTAGTCTACAACAGAACAGCACACAACATTCATCACGTGTCACGTGTCACCACCCGCACGCTGATTAGTACTAGTATCAATATAATACGTGAAACGATTACCAAATATCTAGGTAACAACATCTATTATTATTATTTTATTTTTAAAATGCCGAATAATGAATGTATTTGTTTTCATTGTATTGCACTAACTCAATAATGTGATTTGGTTTCTGTACCTACTGTTTCATCGAAACTGCATTTTTTTTAATGTAATATCTCGACATAGAAAAGAGATAAAATCACCTCTTTTAGACAGAAATGTGGCGGTTGGTGTGAGCTGTAATGTAGTATTCTCGGTTTATTTTTAAAAAATTAGGACTTAGTGCAGTACAGTATTTATGGTGCGATATCATGTTTAGGAATGAAGCTAATAGTCCCTTCCGCGTGTTGCATCTTCTAAGTTTTTCAGTCACACCATGAAATTTCAGAGCAACCCTTCTCATATTTAAAAAAATATTAACGTAGGTATTTAAATAAAATTCTCGAAAAATAGCATTTTTTTAAGCGCACTTTATACGGTACAGAAAACTGTACCTACAGTTTCTGGTGCAGTTTACTAACTGTCCCGTATAACGCGAAAACTGTATTGAATATTGAATGGTCGCCTCGACGTATGGTTGACCTGACAGTTAATGTTTTTTTTTTAAATGTAAACGTTAAGTCGATATCGTTATATTGAATGCTTTTTTAAAAACGTTACAAACAAATAACATAAACATATTTACATTACAATTTCCTATGTACAAACTTCGCGCATATGATATTTACAATTTATATATGTAAATTTAATTTAATTTATTTGTTTAAAATTATTTTTTAAATCGTGTACATGCATACATACTAGTATGACTTATTTTTACATATTATGTACTACTATTAATAACTAACTGTCTCAATTCATTCTTTCATAATACACACATACTTATACTTTACACTCACTATTGTAACTTCATTCACTACCACACAATAACACCACTTCTGCTTGTATCTTGGAACGGGTAAACCTATTTAGATAGAAGCATCACTATTAATAAATTATTTAGAATATATTTTATTCTATATAATTTTATAAAATATTAATGTAGGTACTTGTATCTTGTAAAAGGCAATAAATAAATAAAATAAAATAGAAACAAGCTAAACAAACGGTGTACAGTATTTTCACGGAATCAAGTAGTAGATTGGTTGAGTGGTTGATAATTTCGGCTCGTTCTAGTTTTGCAATATGGCGAAGAATGGCGTTTTGCACGATAAAATGCCTTTGCAAGGTTGGCCGATGTAGGTAGGTACGTACTGCCAATTCCTCAAATGCCTGACCCCATATTTTAACAAAATTACCCTTTTTACAAAGAAAATATTTAAGAACTACTTATGTAACTAGAAATTGATATTTTGCGCTCATAAATATGCTTACCAGGTATTTGAGATTAGCCCATTTGATAAATAAAAGTTTTATGTATAAATATGTCAATTTACGTATTAATATTTTTTGGCGATATTTTACGAAGGAATGAGTCGGTACATACATGTGATAAAGTTGTAGATAGTATTTGAGTGTCGATAAAAATATCGTTTATTATTTTGACCTTTCTCGCAAATTTTATTTTCACTAACTTTGTTTATACCACTGTTTTTATTTTATATTGAATATTTTCAATTTAAAGTATTTTTATCCCAAAATAATAGCTGTGCAAAGCAGAAAAACAAAACCTTGACAGTTTTATTGTTCGGGCGTCGAGAGTCAAGACGAGTTGCTTCGTCGCGTCAATTTCCTTTGTCGAAAAACAATAATACTATTTCCGATTTTATTATTGCAGGTACTATTTTATCCTTACTTTTCATTGAAGTTACTGCAATGCTACTTTTCTCTCTTTTCTGATACATCTGGAATAATCATTGTAACAAAAAAGTTAAATGTTGAATTTTACACTTAACACCAGTAGCTCAAGCACAGATAACTATCGACGTAGTTAAAAGCGTGCTATTTACGTGCTATCGCTTAACGATTTGACCGATCACAGTCAATCACAGTTCGATACCGCGGTAGCGGTTCGGCTGTGTTCGTCGTGTGTTCGGAAGTTTTCGCCTAGCCGATGATAGCCGACTGGGGCCGATGCGGCCATTGATCGCGGCCTTACGTCAAACGTCAAAATTAATGCGCTTGTCGGATTATTATATTATCGACTGCTTTTCTCAATATTTGGCTTCCAAAAACCGGCTAAATTATAATAAAGATTGAATTAATATATGTGCGAATAAGATATATCTCGGGAAATGGCTCGCGACTAGTATGGCTCGTTTAATAATCCCGATCGATAACTTTTAACGCGTGTTCCATTGTGATCGCGAAAACGTTAAACATCCATGGGTAAGAAATCGTTATCACGTCGCTTATTACCGAATCGGTACTGATCTGTGATCGAGCAACAGGCAAGGATAACGTTATGTTAAATAAATATTTACAAGAATGATTTTTTTTTAAAAATTAATACAGTCAATCATTTTAATCTCACGGAGAAAATTACTGAAAGTAAAGACCATTCAGATAGATTTATATTGTGATTAAAATTGTCATGATATTTACAAACTAACGTTTGTGAATTGTTATTATCTCTGTCTTAAAAGAAGTTGACTTTTGAATTGTTTCCATTTGCTTCAGAGCATGTGAAATCGTTTTCCGTAAATAATAAAGTATGCACTTCGGCAAATAGTTGTTTATTTGGCACCAGCCACCAGCAGATCTGAGTAATGAGCAACATCCTCATTATTATTTATCTTTACATCTGGCTTGTACTATCCTGGTAGGTACACAACTACCGCAAGCAAGCTGTATACACTACACTAACTTGTAATTAGCCAGCCTTGATCTTCAGCGGTCGTGAATTCTACACATTCCGTTCTGCAAAGCGAGAGTATTTTGTAATACATGGCGTAACGCTTATTCCAAACAAATCAATATGAACGAGATCAGTTTCTATTACTTACCTACACGTTGTTTTTTGCAACATTATTAAAACGCCGCGCCGCGCCGTAAGCCAGTTTTCCGGTCAAAGTGTGTAGGTATTGCATTCTTATTTTAATTAGAAAATTACATTTACAGTAAAAACACACATTCCTGATTTTAAAGATTTTTTTTAAAAAATTTAGGTACTAAATCAATATTTAGTAGGTCCCTACCTAGATATATTTAATTTGGTCAAATCTCGCGAATTGACATGCGAATATTGCATTGCTATTATTTATCAACATAGATGTATTTTTTATAAAATAGTTACTTAAATCAATAAATCACAGTAACAGACAAGTATGTACATCACGCCACCACAATTACTAATTATTACTAATGACTAATGAGGAGTTACGTAACATGGTCAAAAAAAAAAACGTTTTTTCTATTACGACTACTTTCTCTTATCCGCACCCAATGGCGCATAGAGCACTGCATCGGAACGTAACACCAGTGCAGTCACTACTTTTTTGATGATTTGTTTCATGAAGGAAAGATGATCAGACTTACGCTTTCATCATTTCATATTAAATATTTTGATGCGAAAAAACAAATTGAAATAAATTGCCATGCAAATCCTGTATCGATAGAAAAATAAGTCTCAATGTATTATTAGATGCGAACAATTGAATTCATTGCTACAGTGACTTTGATTTACAACATTTTATGGCTATATATTTTTATAATTTCTAATTTGCGTAAAATCATTTATTGGAATGAAAGTAAAATATATTTAAAATTATTATTTAGCTTTGTCTGGAGTCAAATTAAAAGAAGCGTGGATGTAAAGATCTCTCTGTGGACATTATTTGTCGATATCTTGAATATCTGAGTAGAAAGAAAATACAAAGCAATGGCAAACACTCATGGAGGACTATTGTACTACGTCATCACTGGACCCAAGGAACAACACAAACAATCAAATGGGTGGGTATTATAATAGAAGACAATTTTCCCTTGTTTATTCAATATCTAATATAATTTGTTTCAATCATGTTTTTGTAAGCTTTCCTAAATATTAAATCATCTGGTGTATGAGCATAATCTTATAATAATAAATTGATTCATTTTTTAAAAACATTTTCTCACAACTTATTATTAATTTTCGTTAAGTTAACATTTACTCAACCATTCCCAAAGGAATTTTTTAGCATAGATACCCTAATCAATGACAGGTCATAAGTCCTGTAAATGTCTGATAAAACTTCCATATACCCTAGATATAGAATGTTTGTTTTCTTGGTCTGTTAATGCCACTTAATTAATTGAAAAATGATCCTTCTCTGATAATGTTTAGTATTTTGCAATAATGAAAATGAACATTCTGGAAATTCTCAAAATACAAACCTAAGTACCTAAAAATATTTTTTTGGGGTAGGAGTACCTACCCCTATTACCAATGGAGATAAATTAATTCACAACAATTTAAGATACCTTTTCACCTTGATTTTAGTTGACTTTAATTTTTGTAAAAATTTTACTGCTTTTGCATGAAAATCATGTATGAAAGTAAAAGAGTAATTTTGCATAAATTTGCATTGAAGGTATGAAACTGCAAGACAAAAAATTTAATATGAAGTACAAAATGATAGATATTTATCTTTTAAGTCACTTTGTGTTCACATCACATTAAAAAAAATTAAGGTTTGTTTTCGTTCTTAAGGTTCGATTTGACATAGATTTAAATCGACTTAAAATACAGATTGTCCAACTATCTTTTCTTCTGTTTCAGCACGGAGAGTGGTTGGGACAACCCCTTCAGGCCCGACGGTGACCTGAGCCGGGAAGCAGATGAGATAGTGTCCCTCATCCGAGGGGGGAAGCCGATAACGCCCACCCCTAACAGCGCCAATACTCCACTGCTGCCCGCACTCGATGAGACAGACAATCTGGGGGCCAACAATAAGGGAGTAAGTCGCTCTCAACAACTCTATTCTACTCTATAGCAGAGGTCAGGGCGTTGAGCTCCTGACTTCACTGGTTCCCCTTGAGTTACTTCTCATCCTACTAGCCTAGGCTTTTAGTTCATAGCTTTAAGAGGGTAAAGGCTAGCTCATCCATTGCTAAATTTCTCTCCTCCAAAAACTCTTTGAAAAACCAGGCCACCAGGAGGGGAGCGAGCTCCTTTATGTCTTTATTACACAATGACTAGTTATGCGACCAATACGAGTAGGTATTCGTATTAGCCAAATGTCATCAAATTACTGAATATTCATATTCGCCAAATACTTTCATGACTTTCATAATTCAGGTTTTGACATGAAGACCGACTAACTTTTCTTTACATTGAAAATAATGTCATCATCATCATACCATATCCGTTCCCTATATGGAATCTACACACTGCCTTCAGGCCAAGCGATCGGCCGCCAGCTCCCGTGCATCCTCCCAAGTCAAGTCCACGTCCCGCAGCTCCGACGCAAACTGTCGGCGAATTGTCAACAGTGGACGTCCAGGACGCCGAGAACCTGATGCCTTGTAAAATAGGCAAGCATGGTTAAGGCTCTCGGGAGGCATACGTAGTATATGGCCTAGCCAGCCGGAACGCCTACGCCGGATGACAGAAGATATACCAAGGGTTGCTACGTCCGTTGCCTCACTTCTGTGTTACATTTTCAAAAAATATGTACTTTCTCGCTAATATTTTTCCATAAAACCAGATTAAAAAATATAGCTTCAGAAAACCTATTTTTGACAGCAGGCAATATACGACAAAAAAGAAGTTCATCTGTCTCCAAAAAATTACCTGTAGTACTGATATTATAGTACAGTATTTGTATTCGTTGCATCACTATCAATAATAAGTTATATTAAAATAGTTATAGTATAAAGTAAGCTTTAGGTTTAACAACAACATTTTGAACGAATACAAACACTTGTAGACAAATTACTGGATTATACCCATGCTGAGCTGATATCAGATATTATTGATATCTCAACAGAGACAGAGAAACTCTGGAAACGAATGTGGGTTATCTAGGCGTTTACAGGGCTCATGACCTGTCATTGGCTGGGTTAAGTGGCCACTTGATGTTTTACAACATTCCCCATTCCGCCCATCATCTGACAACCATGTATGACAAATTTTTGAAACTTGCTGTTGAGATATCAATAATATCTAAGCTTTGGGTGACCGAATAACTCATTGACTCGTATTATTGAATGTTTCCATAAGTTAATCCATATGTGAGTGGGTACCCTGCAGGGTGTCAGACCGTCCAGATGAAGAGCTTTATCCTTCTTGACAATGACATTCTATCTTGCTCGATCTTATTTTATTTTTATGAACTTTTTTGTACAATAGTGTACACTGGCGGGTTTATTGCTAAGAAGCAATATCTTCCAACCAATCTTGAGTCTTCTGTTCCTAATTATCCAGATCAGCCAACACATTGTCCACGAAACACTATCACTTGATACCGATACCTTCTCTCAAAAAACTAAAAATAATGTTTTCTAAAAATTCTCTGAAAGAAAGAAGTAGAAGAGGTCTTTAATAAAAAAATAAACATTCTTGGTAAATTAAAAGCCAAGGAAGTCAGTGTTCTGGCATGTATGCATTATACGACTAGTGCTTTTGGCACCACCTGATGTTTCCCACTGCAACCTTGACCACGGTGTTCAATTACCATAGTAAAAATAAAAATATGTCTGTTGTGGACCGGTCATTCATTATTTTAAAAATCTATTAAAATATCTAGAATCTGCTATCAATGATAATATTTTTATTGAACCTTCATAATTAATTGTTAATTTTCTAATGTGCAAAGCAAACAGCCACAAGTTAAGTAGTGACTATTTACCCTATGCATGTATGTATGTTGGCAAAACGCTTTTGTATAATGCACACAAATGAATATTTGGTTCTGTCAGATAGAGGCCACTCATATGTGTACATTGAGCCCTGTTAAGCCTAATATTTGCCATACTATAACTGAGTGATTCTGTCTGCTTTAGAACTACAAGTGAATTCTCGAGCTGTCTGAATCTACAACAGTGTTTTGTCATACAGGCGGTCCCCACCAGTCAGTCTCCCCTGAAGCAAGCCACCAGCAGTCCGGTGGAAGGAGCAGCGGTGCGGAACGGAGCGAGGAATGGCACAGACGCGGCGCGGATGGTGGACGTCCAGAGGGCTGGGCCCCCGGAACCCTTGCAGCCAGAGCACGTAGTCATCAAGAAGAAGCCCAAGTGCAAGTGCTGTGTCGTCCAGTAACTCCAGAACTGATCCTCCTGTCCATGTGGAGCATCCACTTTTCTCACACATTGGCCATTTTGCCCCAGCTGGCGGATTTCCATTATCTCATAATCTATAGCGTTTTCATCTATTCATTTGCCAAAATAGTCTTAACAGATATTCCGCAGTTGTGCTTATTTTAGCTTCTAAGCAGCACCGATGCCTGCAGATTGGATTGAATAAAAGAAATCTTTACTGTACATAATGAATTATGTACGTAGGTGGCCTTATTTGCAAACCTTTCTTATAATGTATGAAAATAATCCAATCTCTGGTATAGGGATGGTGAGGGTCACTACTAAAATGGTCAATTCTCAGAGGAAATTATGATGTTAGTGGTCTAGCAGCAAATTGTGTATGAACCCTAATATGAGTAAGCCTGTTTTAATCAACTTGCCAAGTGGCAACTAATGAAATCATGTTTTCAAGTAAAAGAAGCTTCATTGTAAAGTGGGCTCGATAAAAAAATTCATGCTTTTTAACTATTGTGTATTTTGATAACGTCAAACTCATTCTGATTTTACTGTCAGTAAATATCTAGTTAAAAATGTTTCATCCTAGTTATTATCTTTCATCAAAGAAATAAATTTTGACCAATCCAAATACTTCCTTTTTTTAGAAAGAAATTACTCTTAACAAATTTCTTCTCTAATTACAAAAATACTTAATCACCATAAAAAATTGGTACATCGAGCCTGCTGATACGTTTACATGAATATTTATTTGGAACTGATATGAGATTTTTAAGCATTGGGACATACCTACATCAGACCTTAAGATAAATGAATGATAAATGTATCTTTAAAATGGAGATAAATATAAAAATTGATATTGTAATTTATATTGTAATGTTGAATTTGTAAATGATTATATTATTGCTGCTGCTGAAAACACATGCTTGATGTTTACAATCCTATGGGTGGTTTCAGTGCCAGCTTTACGCTTAGATCCCTAGTGGTCTTCATTTGTGCTCCAATCGCCATCTCTAATTTCATTCTGTACAACATAGGCCCATGTAACGCAGATTCATTCTACTCTAGAAATTGCTCTGCTATACATGTTTGATGTCTCGTATCACTTAAGTTCCGATTGCATTAACATGGTAGTTTAATTACAAACTTCATTTAGAGAATTTGTGTTAAAGTATAATTTATTCAGATGTTTTTTTTTTTAATTAATCATATAAATTAAAACATTGTTTTCTTTATCTGAGTTGGAAAATAACATTCCAAATATTACTGAGAATATTTTTATAAATTACGTATGAATACATTTGTATATTGAAATACTTTAAACTTTTTGTAATAAATTGATAAAGTTCATTATTAGCACGAAATAATGTTTCAATGGCTGCTATTTTCCGTTTCAGTTTAATTTCTACAATGATTTTGCTGACAGTGATATCTCTTTAATTATTTAATTTTACAGAATGATATTGTTTATCCTTTATACAGTAGCCTTTGATCCTCTTAATTAAGCTCTCTCCTACGATGAAGGTCCCCTTATTCATCCTTTACCAATGGTGCAACTACTGAAACTGTCACCCTGACTACTACTTACTATGCTTATTAAGATATACATACATATTCTCAGTTAAGATGTTTTTATGAATCTTTTAATTCAATTTTATATGCTTGTTTTTATACTACGAGTTATTTCTCATCTAGTTATTATAAGGTCCTTAGTCGCATATAGTCGCAAATGTGATCAGATAAGTTTGTTTTTATTTTTCTTAATTGCTTAACTATATTAACATAGCAAATATGTTAGAATAATGATAAAGATTTAGTTTGGTTTTATCATGTGTATGGTTCAGTATTTCTGCGAAGAACATGTTTTGATATTCATACGTAGCTATATGTTGTTTTAGTTCATTGGATATTTATGCAAGTGAACATTATCATGAAAGAAAATGGTAAAAATGTATGCGGTTTGAAGCTGCATTTTAATCTTTGTGCTATCATTCACTGAACTATGATGCTTAATGCCATTTTTTAAAATGTGGGGTGTGCAACAGAGAGAGCCTAGCACTATTTCAAGGAATCTGTATTCCTATTATTTATATTTTTACTGTAGAGATTTTGTTATTTATCAAAAGAGAACTTTCACAACTCATTATTTCATTCAGTATGTCTGGTCCAATTTGCGTTTCTCTTGCGCATGGGTGATAAAAATGTAACACAAACGTTTAGACATTTTTACTTTAAGTAAAGTAGGATCTAGGTGTACGTGTCCCTCTCTAGGTAGGTTCACAATATTTAATTGATGGGGATTATGGGAGAGCTGATATTCTTATTCACCTTTTATAAACATCTTATTGTGTTCACAAGCATTAGAGTTTTAATCACTTCAATATTGTATTCGTCATCAATTGAAATCTAATTGCTTATTTTTAAATTTTTCATTATATTCATACCTTCAGATAAAAAAATGTGTTCCTGTGAGCTTTGCTTAAGACTGTTAGATCGTACTTTAGGTTGAAAGCAGTCAGCATATTTATATAGTAAATGGACTTCAAAGGGATCAATCAAACGTGTCATGGTGGTCACCATTGGGGAGTGGGGGGTTTGGGAGATGATTGTGAGAATGCTAATAATTTTCATATTGCAACAAGAAAATTAAATTAAATGAAACCCATAGCTCCCATCGAATAAATTTTATGAGAGTGGAATAGTGTCGAAACATTTGTTATTTATCTTTTTTTCAATTATTAATCAGCAAATTATTCATTAATAATTTCACTTTCCAGTCTATATTGAATCTGTTTTGACACTAAATCACTCTAAATAGGTATATGTATGTAAATACATTGATTATTATTTTTCTAAGTATGAATAATTGTAGTCTGAAGTAAGTGAAATATTATATTTAAAAAAAAAAAATTGTACCTACAAGTCAGAGTGACAAACTTTGACCAAGGCATTCAATGTGTCTACGCCTAAATTCTAGGCCTGTATTGGTTAATAAAATTTATTAATTTATGAATAAAAATCATAAAAGAACCACAAATGAAATACTTTTATATTGTTACCCATTATCCTGTCATTTATAAAAATATAACTATGTTTAAGGCGGCACCTAAAGCCAGCGTTAGAAATGTAAGTGTTTTTGAAATTATTTCCATAATTAATGATAGCCAAAAAGCTTTTAAAAAATGTAGTAAAATACCGTGAACGTTTTTTGAAAAATGCAAAGAAAAAAATAACAGGAAGCCCTCGTTTTTGGCATATTATTAGAAAATTAGCATGCCAGTTTTTATTTTACTATCTTACTTTCCCGTAAAACTAAATAAAAACCCATTTTGCGGCCACATTTAATGACTGCTGAAAAAAAAAAAAATATTTATTTAAATTTAAATAAAATTATAATATTTATTGTTAAAACAAACCTATTTTACAAAAACTTATGACAATAATTATAGGTACAATATTAATACTTAACGCCATACCTCACCAATAAAAAAGACAAGCTCGTGTGCTTGGTGAGGGAAAATTTAATTAAATTTTAAAAAAAATTATGGCTTTGGCCCCCTGCTCCTTGGCTTTGCCCCTTAATGGCTGGAGTTATTTTTAAACCAGTATAAAGTTTAATTATTTTGGAAAAACTTATTAAATAAAACATCATGGTATAAAGTTAGTGGGCCAAAATAACCTCAATACTGGTTACCAGCACCAACAGTTTTAATCTCCTGACATGATAAAACCTTTAGACTTATTGAAATATCAAACACGGTACATTTTATAAGCTTCAAAATTAATGTCGAAAACTGAGTGTTTTAAATTAACTTTCTCACAGTTAAATGTTTGGGAGCACACAACTGACTCCGCAGCACCCCACCAAAGAAATAGAGAATCAGTTTAAAAGCTTATATCAATACTTTTTAAATATTATACTTGTAGGAAATTGGGTTAACAAAAATGGACAAAATAAGTACTTTCTTTTTTCTTTTTTTATTTAGCCTTTATCGATTTCGATAATTTGGCCATAAGCAAAAACAACATAATTTATTACAAGCATGATATATATTAGAACAATACTACTTCAGATTAGTTACATAATAATTTGAATATAACATAACAATATTATTGAGCGCAAATATTAAATAATGGACCAAGGAATCATAACATAATAAACCATTAATAACAATAATTAACAAAACATATAACAAATTTAAACCTTAACTAGAAAAATGATATTTCAATATTGTCGCCTTGGTGGTCAAGAGAGCTAAGTAACACATGTATTGTTTTGAGAAAACGAACAACGAAGTTTTTAAGAAACATGAAAATTGTATGGAGAATCGCTTGCCTCTTTCCCCACTTTAGCAAAATTCAGTATTCTAACAATGTAATATCACTTACCTCTCTTCATTACTATAAAGTATACATTCACTGATTAACAAAGTGTAAAAAATATCAGTTTTTGAAAAATGTGGGTTTGTGTTTAAAATACCGAAATCGGTAGATTAAAATAAAAGGAAGAAAAAAAAGAGACATTATGGAATTGAATTAATTAAACCAATAATACAATAAATTAATATTTTCTGACATACCGCATAAAAAGGTTCACATGTTACTGTATAGATGGTGGAAACAAAATATACCTATGACATCTGTAATAATTTCAAGAAATTAAAAACGTACGCACAGGACTACTTTTTAAAAGATTTTTACTATTATTACATAGGTGGCAGTAAATTAACAATGGCTCTGACATCTATGGTATTTTTTGTTTCTTAAAAGTTAAATTCCAACGCAGAGCATAAACTGTTCTTGTCGTTGTTAGATAGATGGCAATCAATTTTTTTTTTAAAAACTGACATCTATGCAAATTGGTTGTAACTAAAGTTTTAAAGTACCTTTTTTAAAAAAAATATATAGATGGCAGTAAACAACTTCTTTTTTCTCTTCTTTATTTGGTATTTACCGATTTCGGTAATTCCACCATAAACAAACATTCGTTTCAAGCATATGATACCTAAACATAAATAATACTACCTTAATTACATAATTTATAAAACATTGAAATTATTGAATACACAATTATAACAAAAATACCATAGCTTTACCAGGGTTCAAATTTGCGGTTTTTAATGATCAAATCGCTTTCACACACAAATATTGAAATTTTGTATAATTTAGTTTTCTTTTGTTTACGATCTTACGTTAACCAGAGTTTCCCCAAATCTTTTGTGCCGATCAAAGGGAGTTTTTGTGGAAAAAGACAGGAAATCCAGAGATGAAGGCAATGTCCTGGGGAAAAGTCCTGGTTTTCTCCTGACTCTTAATGGGGAATTTTGCGTTCAAGGGAATGTTTTTGTGAGATAAGGCAGAAAATCATGTTAAATTTTGCATCAAAAAGGCAATGTCAACAACCCCTCAACATTGCAATTGTACTGTTTTCTCCTCAGAGACTTTATGAGCCGCTGCGCGTTATTTGAAAACTAGATTTTTTCAGATGAACGTAACAGCGAATACAATCTTTGGAATATTAAAAAGTAGATAGGGTGAAACTTTAATTACGTTTTAAGAATCTAGAAAAGATTGAGTTAATGTTTTTGACAATGTTGGTCATCAAAAAAAACGTTATCCAGAAGAAAAAAGAAAAACTAATAAGAATAACCAGTATATATAATCTTTGAATAAACCGCTTGCAATTAATTAAGTACTTTGTTTGTGTCAGATGAACTTTATACAATCCGCTGACGTAAATTTTGATACTTTAGATTTTTCACCTGTTTAGAACGCTAATAAGCTATTTTGACAAAATCTTTTGATATTAAAAAAAACGTTAAGATGAAAAAAGAAAAAACTTTAATTACGTTTTAAGAATCTAGAAATCATATGAGATTATGTTTTTTTGACAATAAGATTCTTTTTTTAATTTATTAAATTTTTATAATAAACGCCCAAAAAAAAACGTTATCCGAAAAAAATAAAAAAACATTTTTTTTAATATTTTTGACATTTAAGCCCTCGATATCACTTGAATAATATATCGCTTTAATAAGCTTCGCTCTTTAATTTTATTTAAATTTTAGTAATATCCAAAATCATAAATTTTTACAAAGATTTAATTCAAATATGTTATATAATAATAAAATAAAATAAAATGAAATTGGAAAAACATATTTAAAATAATTACTCAAATTGTGAATTTAAAATGTAAAAAATAAAATCCTTACTTCCGGATTATAATAAAATGGTAAATTTTTAAAATAAATTACGTAAAATGCTTAAAAATAATTAGAACTTTTGCAAAAAATAACGGCCTAACTGTAAAAATCGCCAAACTGAAGGTGTCATCTTTGCATCAAATGTTAAATGCTGCAACAATTCAAATTTTAAGAAATAAATAAGTTAAAATTAACATAAATAAATGTTAGAATTGCCTATAAAATTTTTTTTGCAAATTAAAAATGAATAAGATTATATAAAAAATAAATAAATGTGAAAGAAGTAACAATATAGACTGCTTCTAAACACAACTTTCTGCACATGAGTATTGCATTAGTTTGCTTTCACCATTAATTATTTGAATTAATAAATATATTGTTCCAGGATACATAAAAGTTGACGGATTGCATGTAGTGACTTGTGCATCAATGTGCGCCGCCCTCCCACAGCTTTATATATTCCCTGATGACTTGGTTCGTCTCCATAAGTAAGGGATCTGCAGCTACAGACGCTTTTCAGCAGTTTTGCATTAACTCCCAAAATCTATAATTAGAGATTTTAATAAAAAATGATCTATACCCACCCATAAGACGAAGAAAATTCAAATAATCCTCTACTTATTACACAATTATTGTCGCAATAGGAAAAAATGTGACAAATAGAAAGCCAATGCGTTTTCGGGTCCCATATGGAACTCTCGTCACGAATGGGTTAAACAAGGCATACTTCTGAAAACAATCATTCCATAACTAAACTTTATCATACATAGAGGTGCATCGACTGGTTAAT
Source organism: Micrasema minimum (assembly GCA_022494985.1). NCBI lineage: Eukaryota > Metazoa > Arthropoda > Insecta > Trichoptera > Brachycentridae > Micrasema > Micrasema minimum. Next base: position 30,110 of record JAGVSP010000569.1, read on the forward strand.
AGGTTCTATTAGTAGTCTACAGAACTATAATAACATTGATAATTTTGCATACCGTAATCTCCACGGGTAAACCGATTTGCAACCGATTTGTCTTTGACGAGCATCTCTACCCGTTTTTCTTCGCTGTCGGACTCCTCAAATCTAGGATTCTCCACGGTGAAGTCCTCGTCTTCATATTCTCGTCCTTCAGTTCTACGTCTGAAACGTCTCCCATCAGTGCCAGGGCAATTTCCATCTCATTCAATGAATGGGACATTTTCTGTAAACAATATTCACGTAAAATTGTGGGGGTGAACAACCCAGATGGTACAACGTCCAAAGTGCAAATATAATTCAGCTGCGTCAGGTATTACTACACAAGTAAGTAATTCCTAGAAAATCATCAGCTGACGCTGCAAATTCATACGGCAGTATGGCTTTGCACACGAATGTCTATCCCCACCACTCAACTCTAATAACAAAGGACTACTGGCCTATAAATACCCGTACCGAGGGTCAGAACGGCAGTGCCACACAACCATCTTATACCATCTACGCAGTTACTTTCTTCAGTCGGAGAGTCGCCTGTCCACGTCACCAGTCAAGATGTAGTGTCTTGCCTGACGTAGACGACGCCGTCATGGAAGCCTCGGACCACGCCCTGGATTCACACTCTTGGTACCAGCAACGGAAGCCCGACCGCATCGTCTGCTCTCCACGTCGCTTCGCTACCAACGTTGTTCCAGCCGCCGACTTCGCTCCATCGCTACGGAACTGCCACGCACTCATCATCCGACACGAAATAGACATCCTTGTTCACTGAATAAACGGTTACAACATCACCGGCGTTTCCACTAACCTTCCACTGGTAAAAAGGGACTCCTCTATCTCCAAACCCCTTTATTGGTGACCCCGACGTGATTCAAAACCCCTTTAAAATGATTAACAATTATATATTTTCCGGGATACACACCCCACGGATTTGAATATACACCCCAAATCACAGAATAAATATTCCCAAATGACATTTATGTCAAAAACGGCCTTTGTTTACGGTATGAAGTTGTTGCAGTTTGCAGTAAGTTCAACCAATCCAACTTAATAAAAACAAAGTGCTGCCAGAGTAGATTCACCAGATCAGTTCTAAAAAATCTTTATCTAAATAGTGTCAGTACTTACTTTGCAAATAATTTTCAAAGTATGACTCACTAAACGAAAAAAGGATAACCCCCAAAAATCTGATAATACATACTTACATTTACAAAAAAATGAACAGGCTTATGGAATAAAATTTGTGAGCAGAAAATAATAAAATGAATACTGAAATTAAAATTAAAAGAATAAAATAAAAATACATTGAAATACCTAATACTAAATTAAATCATCATAGTTTTTAAGAATTAATTTTTACACTTTTACATGTCATATTATTTAACAAAAGAAGATCATAAACAACAATTTTAAAAAAATCATTAAATTAAAAAAAATGCTTTACTAGTAAGACCCCTTTCAAAAACCTGATATCCCATATAATACTTTACATGAAATACAAAACTTACGACTAATTCCTATAGTTGATTGCTAGTTAAGGATTTATCAAACTTCGGTGTCATGTATACAGATAATTAAATTACGCCACATAAATTTAAATTCGAATTAATTTTTTATTTTATTTATACGTATAATGATCACAAAAATCGAAAAAAAAATTTTGGTACCTAAGATATAAAATCCCCATCTAAAAAAATTGTCCCGTAGTCCATTGTTATTAACTTTCTTCAAAATAACTTGAATGTGTGCAGGACATCCAAAAATCCTATTGTACATTGAGACTTGCTGATATTATTTTTTTACTATCGGACAATCCGGTTATGAAAATAACCGGCTACATCAAAAATAATATCCAGTTATGATAATCACTACATCACTAATAAACATGACACTAGTTGCAAGCTATTGACTTTTATATGTAAGGCGCTGTGCTGCTACTGCTCAGTGCTGCCAGACGGAGGGAATTTTTCCGATTTCCGGGAAATTTCGGGCCAAATTTTGAGAAACGGGAAAAACGGGAAGATTCCGAAAAAGAGGGGAAAAAACGGAAATTTTCGCACTTGTGGGCATAATTTATGTGAATTTTGCCATTTTCCGTCCAAATACTTAGCTTTTATTTGTTTTCGTCCGGAGAAGTTGTCCATCCTGGAAAACGTAAGGTTAGTTCAGTGTCGTTGGTAGGAGTACCATATGATTAATTTTACAAACTAGTCGCCTTTTATTTTTTCTAGTCCCTTACCAATTTACAATGTTTCAATGTCCTGTGACTTTGAGGTGTTACTCTGATTTTTATTAAATAAAAGCCCGCTCAGTTGGGGTAATATGACCTATTTTATATTTTTTAGATTTCAAACCTGGGCGCCATAACGTCGGAACATGCTACCAACCTTGGCAACGTAGCATCTGACTGTGTTTTATTGCGTTTTCACGCACTTTATACGGCCACTAATGTCTCCCGAGTCTTCCCCCTACACACAATGACTAAAAATAACATTTTTTTCTTAAAAATGAACGTTTTTAAGCCCTTTGAGAGAAAACGGGAATTTCTGGCCGAAAGTGGGAAAATTGGCAGCGCCGGGTGGGAGAAGCCGTCTCTCGGATCTGGCAGCACTGCTACTGCTGCTAGCACTGGCAGCACTGACTGTCATACTGTCATCGAACATAGTTTGTCTGTGGTCGTCTAACACAGCGTTTTTCAACCTTTTCCATGACACGACCCCCCTAGTATCAAAAAAATATTTCGCGAACCCCTAACGGGCGAAAATTAAAAGCTCTTGAACGTCAAAAAACTGCTATAGGACAAATGTCCAACCTGAATGAGAAAGCGTTGCTCGCTAGTTATCGAGTAGCTTTTCGTGTGGCTAAAGCAGGGAAATCTCACACTATTGCCGAAAATTCGATTTTACCAGCGACTTTAGATATGGCAGAGATTATGTTTGGCAATCAAGAGGTCGAAAAGCTCAAAAGTTTACCTCGCTCTGACAATACCATTCAACGCAGGATAAGCAATATGGCGACTGATGTTCGTGATCAAGTCATGGAAAAAATAATGAAAAGTTCTTTTGTATCCTTGCAATTTGATGAATCAACGGATATTGCGAGTTGTGCGCAATTTGTAGCTTTTGTGCGTTTTGAATCCAATGAAATAATAATGGAAGAAATACTATTTTGCAAGGCACTTCCCAAAAATACTACAGGTCAATGCTTGCATGACATGTTCCTTGAAGCTACGCAAGATATGAATATCGATTGGGCACAAAAATGCATTGCTATTTGTGGTGACGGAGCAAAAGCCATGACTGGTGCGAAGAGTGGATTTATTTCTAGACTGAAAGAACAGATGCCAAACGCTTGTTGGGTGCATTGCTTTCTCCATCGCCAAGCTCTTGCAGCCAAATCCTTACCGCAAGAATACAGTCAAGTTCTTAATATTATTATTAACATTGTAAATAAATTCTATTAAAGGAAAAGCGTTGTAGACTCGATTGTTTCGAATCATTTATGAAGATATGGAGACACTACACCGTAATTTGCTTTACCATGCAAAAGTAAGGTGGTTATCAAAAGGCAAAGTACTGACCAGAGTTATGGAACTTCGCGCTGAACTATTAGTATATTTACAGCAAGCTAAGTCCCATTACTCTGAATTCATTTCTGACCCGGAATTCCTTTTAAAATTGGCTTTTCTTTCTGACTTATTTGAACATTTAAATAACTTGAATAAAAGTCTTCTTCGTGATGAAAAATGTCATTACAGCAAAAAAACCAACTCATGGCTTTATAAAAAAAAATTAATTGCGGTCATCATTTATAAATCAAAACAACTTTGATTCATTTTCGTCCACACAGTCTTTCATTGAAGAAGTCGGAAGCGAGATCAATATCAACTCAAATATATCTGGTATGAAAATGGTGTTACATAATTTAAAGAAAGAACGGGTGGTGGCCCAGTGGGTAGCGTCGCGGTCTCTGAGTCCAAAGATCGTCGGTTCGAATCCCCACTTCGACACGACTCGATTCCTATTTTCACGCTTAGGCTTTATTGAAAATAGTATTTACAAATTTAAATATGTGCAAATATCATATAAGATTGCATAGATTTCTTTTAAAAAAAAAAAAAAAAAAAAAATTGTGCCATTATACTTCTCACTGCAAGAGATATCGGATAACACTGAGCAAGATGGATCTTAAATCCGTTTTTAAATGCAGCTATAAACGAGGCAAATTTAGCAACTAAGCTCAAAGAAAATCTGCTGGAACTATCTGCCGATGGGATGTTATACTTGGAATTCAAGTATGAAAATTTGGATACGTTTAGTTAAAAAGAAAAACAGAATACCCGGAATTAACAACCGAGGTTTTGAAGTGTTTGATTCCATTTTCTACCTCGTACTTGTGCGAGTTGGCATTTTCATCAATGGCGCGAATAAAATGTAAACTAAGAAATCGAGGTCGTTAATACACATATATATAAAAAAACTGAAGTTTTCTCGACCTCTCGCGACCCCCCTATAGAGGCTCCGCGACCCCCCAGGGGGTCGCGACCCACAGGTTGAAAAACAATGGTCTAACATATGATTTTCGTCGGGTTGCGATCGGTGATCGGGTCCTACAAGTTTTATCGTGTCTCAGTTATTTTAAATACATTTAACTCGTATATTTCAAATAAATACTTGGCAAAAACTCTAGAACTAAATATTATTAGAGGTGTTCTCGGTTTTCAGGCCACATTGTAGCTGTAACCGGCATCATGGCGTTACACAAATCGAGGTATGTACACTTTATTGTTGTATGTTTATTACAGACATATTTTATGTTTTGATTGTTCGCTGTTGCAATTGCTGTTTTTGATTTTGTTTTATTCATGGATAGAATTCATTTGGGGGAAACTTCACAAAGCGTGGAAGAGCTGTCAAAATTCCACAAAAGTTTTTTTACTCCCTTTTTAAAATTACCACTCGACACTCGATACCCAGTTTTATTACTTTAAAATTACCACGCTTTGTGAAGTATCCCCTTAATTTGACTAAATACATGATATTTGATAGCAATTTGCAAAATAATATCGAAAAAAAATCAACTTTGTACTCAATTTTCTCCAAAACTATGGTCAAATCTAAATTTTTTTTTCTACAAAATCGACTATGTAGATTCACTGGTTTCTCGCTTGTACATCGAGTTTTGTTAAACCATGTATATAAGTTAGTAAAATGTATTTCATATCTAATTATAGCGGACAATGTTTCGAACTTTTTAGTGGGAGTAATAAATTAGTTTTATACAAGTAATTATGTATTACTTACATATTTATGATTTACACATTAGCACAAAACTTCATGCAAATAACGATAACATTACGCCTACTTTTATATTATGATTGCGTTCAGGTTTAACAAGACTATAAAATAATAATATTGAATCCTTTTGATGTGAAAGTACTTTTTTACAATTTTCACATTTGTTTGCACTCAATCTTATTGATGAAATACTTTTAAGGTAATACTTATAATATGTCCAATAGCTAATAGTAGCTAATTCAATATAGGTGTTCTTAAAATGAAACTTCTTTCGTTTCAATCCTGGGGATTGGTTTGCAGCAGCCAACCCAATAATCTAGTGGTTGGCTCTAGTTTCATACCGATTTCAAAACTTGAACCTAAACATTCATAAAAATTAAAGGGCCCAGAACAGTAAAATAATGTAACAAAAAAGCAGTTGTCTGCCTTGACTGTAAAAATCGTAACTCCATGAACAGTGATTACCATAAAGAGATGAATTTTTTGAAGTGAAAACTTCTTTAGAATCGTTGGGAGTGATTTGAAACTCTATGAAACGAAAAAGCGACACTAAAAAAGAGACAAACATAATATAGATCTATGGATTTAGCCTGCGAGAGAATGAGATAAAACACAGTTGTATAGCATTTCCTATTATCTTCGTCTTCTCTTTGTGCGGTGCTTCGTAGCCGTTCAGTATTACATGCGTATTACGGAGCTGCGCCGAGAGAAAGGCAGTATAGTATCTATGACTATATGATGCTATATATTATATTTGTACGTGTATTAGTAAGTGTGTGTGAGCGCCTACGTATTACAAAACCGAGGGAGAAGGCGCCATAGCGACCGTGCGCGTCGTATTGTTTTTTACGTTTTTATTTAATATTTGTGAATATTTTCACTAAAATAAAATCTTGTAGAAATTGAAGACATGGATCATGAATAATAAAATGAAAAAAATTTATCAACTGGGTACCAATATTTATAATAAATAAATCCTATAATTATCCCACTCCTGATACTGCATTTATCTCATTCTCTCTCAGCTTAGTTTTATTAAGGTTTCACTTCTACCTGGTGTGAACTGCACACATGTTTTTTTTTATTTACACGAATTTAATTACTTCAGATGGCCATATTTATAGCTCATGAAGAGCTTTAGTCTCCTTGACAATGAAATTGCACTTTTTTCGATCCTGGGTTTTCTGCTCCCAGCAATCCCTTTCGCCCAGTTTATCCAAATCAGCCGACACATTGTCTTTGTACCGCTGTCTCGGCCTATCGACCGAGGGTATACTCCAGCAGGTCGATATGCTCTGGCTTTGCCGGAATGACAAACATGTCCAATCCACACTACGCGACTGGATTTATATGAATTGATGTTTTAAAAATAAGTGTATTTGTTCACTTATTACTTATTATAACTAAAAGTAAAGCGCACACCTTTACATGGCACAGTTTGAACTGTTTCTAGGAACGTGCTGAACGTGACAGGTTTCTATGTTGCTGTTTTATTAATCTCTGTCGAGCCTATCTTATTGGTTTTTTGCAGACCTATTGATTTTGGATGGATTTAACGAATCTACTGAAAATGTACAACCGACTCACCTATTCCGAAGTCATTTTAATTTTAAATAATTTTTTGAATGCAATAATTAGTGCAGATAAATCTGATCTATGAATAACTTCAGGAACTTCTACCGATTTTCTAATTTGGCAACACTATTCATCTGTGAAACATTCGATATTTTGAATTAAGATCTAGGATTCCGTTCTATAATTAATTACATTATTGCTGCGGGTAATGCGCGCGCACAAACTGTGTGCAAAACTGTATGGATTTAGAGTTCAGTGTGAATTTGACACTTGCGTACAGTTTGTTTTTGCTTTATACGGGACAGTTTGCAAACTGCGTAGGAAACCGTACAGTTTATTGTCCTGTATAAAGTGCGCTTAAGTAAAGTATGTAAATAGTGATTAAATTACATTAACATTGGAAATCGCGTTGATGAGTTGAATAGTCTAAGCGATGTTATGTACTTCTGGAAAATATGCAATAGGTTATGGTTGACATTTCCTTTTTTATTGTTCACTTGGTTATAAAATCCGTATAATATATTTAAGTTAGTATTGTAATTGTTGGTTTCAGAGTCAAGGAGTTTGAAAACATCTTGCAGGCTGATGTTATTGATCTCCCAACATTGCAAAACCTGTGCTTCAATGGTGAGTTAAATGTTTCTTCTCTTATAGAATTACAACATTATATCAGTATTAAATAAAATACATAAATCCATGCAATATCTTTAGACATTTTCACAAATTTCTATCTATTTATACTACGTATATCCAATGAAACCTAAGCGTCTTGTGCTTGAAAATAAGAATCAAATAGTGATAGAGCGGAGATTCAATCCAGAGATATCTAGACTCAAAGTCTCCAATGCTACCGCTGGATCGCCACCTGACTTTTAGACTATTATTTTAATTGAATTTAATTATGAGCATAAAAATGTTTTTAATAGTTTTAATTTTGAGTATCACTAAACTCATTATCAAATAAGTACAAATATATTTGTCCGCCTTATAGTGCAGTTGTTAGTGCATCGGGCTAATGTGCATGAAGTCGCGGGCTCGATTTCCGACGGCTTTTCACATAAAATATTATTTTTAACGTTGACGAAAAAACAATACCGCAATACACAACAATACAATAATCATAATAATTAACAGGAGAGACAAAAAACAATGGACTCTTTTCCTTCTTTTGACCGAACGGCGATACCTAGGGTTAATATGGGAGTTGGGAGATGATTTCATAAAAAATTAAACCCATGTCAGTTGGCTAGTATTACTTACGTCTTTACCTCTGATATATTGATCAACCATCGCATATATTAGGAACTAAACAGACATGGGCGGAATTCACTTTTCTGCATGTCGCTTAGGCAGTATTGTTTCTTCATGAATGATTTACGATACGTTGTTCTGGCATTGAAGCTTAAGACTGATCATCTTTGATCCTCTTTTCGTCATGTGCAACAAATGATCAAGATTAACTGCCCTCGCCCTATTCACCATTGTTCGTAGTATATTACATACTAGGTGGCTGGACTTCATATCCAATGTTGATGTTCGGGAACAGAGAATAACTGGAGTTGTGAACTATTACTCCAGGTGCCTCGGGAGAGCCTTAACCCAAACTTTGATGACAATCTTCTGGACTAGGCGGAGCTGGTGTGGACCTGACCTGTGTGGGAGGAAGCGATAGTCTCCTGGAGGGATCTAGCGATGTCCACGTGCTCCACATTGGAGTGAACGTGGCGAAAGAAGAAGATATTACATATTTTTTCATGCAATTCATTAATATTACAGGTATTCCTGACGAAGGCGGACTTCGTTCACTTTGCTGGAAGTTCCTTTTGAATTACCTCCCTTTAGAGAAATCGGCTCGTACTCAGGCCCTCGAAAACCAAAGAACATTGTATAAACAATTTATTGGTAAGATCACCATTATTTTAATATGCTTTTAATTGGAATAGTTCATTTAAAGGCTTAAGAGAGATTACGTATGTTTTTATTACCACAGCAGAAATCGAACCCAGAATCTCTGAGTTGCGAGTCCAGTGTCATGTCAATTACATCATGGAGCTAATTTTAGACCCTAAGAACACCCTCTGTCTCGTGATCTGTGGAAACGGAATGGAGAAAGGCCACAGGTCACGTGGCAGAGTGCCCTCTTAATTTAGCGCTAATTTTGAAAAGCCAAAATCCGTTGTTTGGAAATTATTTTTACCTATTATTTGACTTTGTTGGATAGCATTCAGAATTTATCCTTTTACCTTGCATTTAATTATTTTTAAGTGCATTCAAACACTTTTGGAACTGCAATGGCCCCTGAAGGTTGGGGAATATTGATCATAGTTCCCCAATCTACATCCATATCCCATAAAAATCTCCCCCTTTACCATGCTGACCAACCCTTATTACAAGTTTAGTTGATTACCCAAATCTTTTAAAATAATTATTTAAAATTTTTTTCCCAAAACTTATTCATGGGTTCAAAATGTGAAGCCTTTTAATAGAAAAATTTAGTTCCATTCTTTTAGGGACTTATTTAAAGCTTAAATTTAACAAAAATTTTTTAAAAGTGATTGTTTTGTCACAAAGTTTTTGTCAAAATCCCGAAAACAGCCTATTCATGACATAAGTGAGTTGCCCACTGGGAAGTTTAAGGGGTCTCACAACTCCAAGTAAACCCGCCAGGGTATTTCCGGGGGCTTTTAAGAAATCTTTTGGCCCCAAAAAATTTAAGTTTGATCTGGACCCAAAAGAATTCAGAGAAAAAGGGTTCTATTACCCCCCATTCCCAAAATTTTCTTAAATAAACTATTGAAGGTTTTATTTTTCGTCAATTTGTCAAGGAATCACTTTTTGTTATACCTTTTTAATAAGAAATAGAGGTTTCTTTCTAAAATTTTGGAAATTAAAGGGGCAACAAATAAAAACTAAACAAAAATTTTAAAAAGTAAAAACTTCAAAAATTGGAATTTCCCACATACTACAGTGGTTTTAAAAAATTCCCCTTAAAATACCAAAACAGCCTCAAAGGGGATTCAAATGAATAATTGGAAAGGTTTGCCCACCCCCCCTTTCCAAAAGTGGAAACTTAACATAATTGTGTTTTTAGCAACCTATTATGCATTTAATAAAATTCTTGTCAAAATATAATTAAAATAAAGAATTTTGTTAAATGATTAGTTTTACAAAAATTAAAGAAATTTGTTTTAAAAAAGCTTAAACCAAAACCCCCAACCTGTATCCATTGTAATTGTTTGTACCTTTAGTTTACATTACAAAAATTGTCTTGTAATGAAAAAATTTTAATTCCAATTTTGCCAAAAACTTCTTTGTTTCCCCACCCAAAATTTAATGGTGTAAAGATTCCTTTAAATAAAGCTTATAACTGAAGGGGGTAAACCAATATGGAAAGCATTGAACTGATTTAACTAGATAAGAGGTTTAATTCAAAAATTGGCTAAAAGCCCCCCAAGAAAAGCTTCAGGGAACAGAATTTTTATCGATAGTTGTAATTTTTCACACTTATGCCAGATCATTATTATCTTAAAAATTTAAAATGAATTATGGAATAAAGTTTTTTTCCAAATCCATAAGGTTGGGCAAAACATTACAATAATTTTTGCCTTTTTTTACTCAAATTGGAAATATTTTTTTTATTTTTCGTAAAAAATTTCGAATTTTGTGTTAAAATTTTGTTACAAAAATAAAAGAAAAACCTTGTAATTTTTCAAGCATTAAACCCATTCAAGACAATACGTATACCCATGTTTAATAATTTTTGAACTTTTTAAAAGTTAAAAAGAATGGAAAAGCGGGGAATATCGGTACATACAGAAAATGGTTGGCTCCCAGAATGTACCCAAATTTTTTTTGATTTGTTGTTTTGGAAACAACCCCTTTAATCCAAATAAAAAAGGTTTTAAAAAAAAAATTTTTTCCCTAATCAAAATTGAAAAACCCAAATTGCCCGTAAAATGATTTCCATTTTGTTAAAGTACAAAAATTTCACCAATTTTAATAAATTCCATCAATGGGGGATAAATTGATAATAACCAATTTTTATTGTTTATTATATACACATTAAAAAAAACCCTGATTTATGAAATAAAAATGTCTTAAATTTTTCCGGATGGTTTTACATTATGTTCCCCCAAAATTTTTCCAGACGTGAAAAATATTCTTTTTTTGGTAAAATAGTTTGGATTTTCAGGGTTTATCCAATGTATTGTAGGTTTACAAAATATAAAAAATATATGTTCTATTTGCAAAGAACTATAAAGAGGCTAACCGACAATCCACAAAGATAGGTGTCGCTCGGAATAGAAGAGAGAATTGCTAACAAAACAACAAAATAATGTCATGTTTATTAAAACAATATTGAATATCAGACCCAATTGTATAGTATTTAGGTATAATATACATATTGTCTTTTTTACAGAATACTGAAAGATCAAATTATGGAGTCAGATTTTGCCACAACTGTGAAACTTTTACAGAACTTCCCCCCGATGGACATTAACTTGGTACTCTCAAAGGCTGTTAGTTTACGTAACAAGACTGTTTTTACAAATTAATTTTAAGTTAAACATAAAATACAAAAATAAATTGATACGTTTGCTGGTTCCAAGACGTGGATTCCACTTACATAACTATTTATATGGGGAACAGCGTATCTAATGCATGCCATCATCACAACTTAAGAATCGTGAAATATTATGAATAATTATTGTCATTTAATATTATGAATTTTTATCATTCAATAAAATTAATTAAGATTATTAAAATTGCATGATAAAAATAAATTTATTTGTTATCAAATTTTTTGTATAAAAGTATTCATCACTTTATTTATTGTTTTTTTAAGTTTTTTTTAATAGTAGTTATTAAGTATTCATAATTTTAAAATATCATCCAGGTACACATATCTGTTTTTTTCTTTCGTTAAAATTTTTCATAAATTAATTGTTTTTTGTTATTTCAAAGAATTCTTATGGATTACGTGGGTCGGAAAACTGTACAGTTTATTCCATATTATTTTGAAATATTAATTCTTTATAGCTTTTATTTTTTTATATATTTATTACCTATTATTAATTAAAATTACTTTTAATAATAACACTTTATTTATAATGTTCTTTATTACTCTATTGAATTTTTTTTGTGTTTTGTAATAATATTATATCATTGCCCCCATGGAAAAACTCACCAATTGCAGTTTTTGCCAAAATCAAGGTATTTATACAGGCAAACTTTCCATTGAATAATTTTCAATGAATACTGAGATTTTATTTTCACCATCCACCTAAAAGTTACCGCTATAGACATTGGCGGCCATCCCTATAGGTTATTGGTGCCGTAAACGACCTCTTTTGTTATTTAAAAACAAAATATTAAGGTTATTACTAATTAAACATTTACTTCACTAGATGTTAAAAATTTATGTTCTATTTTTTTAGACAAAAAACCTTTTTCATTTCTCAGCTAAATAATATTTTTTTTATTGCGCGTGTGCAGTTTATTCTTGGGCGTGTCACTTTAATGTGAAATGTTCTCAGTGTAAATTCACAAACCAAGAAACAAGCAATTAATCAATGAAAACGGATCTCTTCTATGTTTCTTAATTCAATAGTTAAGGCAATTTGAAAAACTTTAAAATGTCGGTATCTCATAATATAAGTTTCTTTAGTTGGTGTGTTTTTCCATGGGGGCGACGATATTTTATAATTTAATTTGTAAACGGTTATTTTTAAATAACTAAACATGAACCAAATGTGAAATCAATATTTTCTATGCCTCTATCACGTATCAAAACTAATTCGCCATGAATTCAACAATAACAGAGATTATGTTTACCAAATTATATTATATATTATTCTAGTAAGTCATGTGAAAAATTGGAATAATCGATGTGCAATCGATGAGAAGATGTATGAATGCAGAGGAAGCGAGGGAAGTATGCTAGAACAGAGTGGTGTGGCGTTCTATCCTCTCTGTCTACCCCTTCGGAGAAATGGCGTGATGGTTACTTATGTATACTAAATTTTTTTTTGGAAAAGTACACTTGCACTTTGACTTTGTAAGGAACGCAGATTTGAGGCAATAGACGCAGCAACCCTTGTCATCCGAAGAAGGCATTTCAGCTGAAAATGAATTGATGTAATTTTTTTAGTATTTTTATTATTGAATTTTGGATATTGCCATTTTTTACGCAATACGTACAATATGCATAAAATAATGTTATTGATCTTGTATTTTATATTTTGTAAATTAATTATTTCTTATCATGTATTATATTATATAACCTCATCACAACATGACTGAAAATTAAGAGACATTTTGTACTAAACAATTATTTTAATTTAAAAAAATATATATGTATATTTTAGTGTTATAAATGCCATCACTGATATAAAAAAATATTGAACTCTACATTATGAACCTGTATTTTTAAAAACTGAACTGTGTATTTCAAAAACATTACTAGTAAACTTTTTACAAAAATTAGTAATCGAAAATAAACTTATATGTACAATAATAATTTCATATTTAATTATTGAAAGACGGCAAGACCGTGATATCTCCATACATTATTAACATACGAGAATTAATATATTCTTTTTTACATTACTCGGAATCATAAGTGGAATCAATTCATTCTTTACTGCATAGAAGGCGACCAATTTGTAATGAGTTCTGAATAAATTTTCCTGGAACCAATTCTATTTTTCACAACTGGGCTGGCGCACACACATACATTACAAACTTACTACATGCATGCGCACAACGCTTGGTACACAAGAGTGTGGAGGCTACGAAGCACCGCACAAAGAGAAGACGAAGATAATAGGAAACGCTTTACAACTGTGTTCTATCTCATTCTCTCGCAGGCTAAATCCCATAGATCTGTATGTTTGTCTCTTTTTAGTGTCGCTTTTTCGTTTCATAGAGTTTCAAATCACTCCCAACGATTCTAAAGAAGTTTTCACTTCAAAAAAGATAACATAATTATATAAATAAAAAAATACATTTTAAAAATCTCACTGAGGCATAACCTGTTTGTGGTTATAGAGGGAATGTCAGTTATTCCTCCATATTATTATAATATTACAACCTCCTTGAAATAAACCAATGAAAACGGTTCTCTTCCATGTTTCTTAATTTATAAGTTATTGTCGTTATTGATTAATTAAAATTTTAAAAACTTTGAAACGCTCGTATCTCATAATATATGTTTGTTAGTATTTTACAGGAGACTTATTTTTCATTTTACTGGAAAGGTAATTATATATTCCCCTCCTGAAAAAGTGAAAAAATTTAACTTGTAACATTTTCGAAATACAATTTTCGTTCAATTGTAGTTTCATTTATTTTTGATCATGTTTAATATAACCTCATCACATGACTGAAAATCTAGACATTTCAATAAATTAAATTATTTTAACATATTTAAAATGTTTGTATATTTTTATTTTATTTTGAAAATGTTTTCACTGAAAAATATCGACATTAAAAAATGTTCAACTGTACAAAAGGTATATTATGTATTATCTGTATGTATAAATAGTAAGGAACAATAAATAATTATTAGGAAATAAACTGTTTCATTTGAGAAATCGATATTTTCAGCTCACATGCGTCCTACACCCCCTTCTACAAAAAATCAACTTCTCTACAGAATAAATTAAGCCACGATTAGCATGTGTAAAGTTGGAAATGGTCAACTTCACAACAACAAGGCAGGCATACTTAAAAGATGGGTCGACAGATCAAGTCCAAAATCAGGAACAAAACTAGTGTTGAGTACGTCGGCTCCTTGGGATGATGTTAAGTACCTACATACCGCCATTGCTGGCCGAAATCAAAGCAACCATTAGTAAGTTGAACAACCACAAGTCTCCTGTATAGATAATATACAAGCCAAACTCAAATACGCTGGATAATGCGTAATAACCTGTTTTCACAACTTACTAACAATAATATATATGGATTGAATAACAAATACCCCATGACTGGACCATGGGAATAATATTATGTACGCTATACAAGAAAGGAGATGCTACAAATTGTAATAATTACACTATTAATAACTGCATACAAAATACTCTCCAACATACTGTACAATGGACCACACTACATAAAAAAAAAAAATCCATGCTTAATAACCAAGGAGTTTGTACTACAATAATAATTAATAATCATATGATTTATATACATTAAAACAGTACATTAAAAGTCATGAAGATTCATTACAATATACATGAATAAATTTGATGATTTTTTTACGTTTATAAATGATAAGAAATTTTAAAGTTGTTTAGACAATCTCATTGACCTTGTGAAGGTGGACTTCGGTAATCATGTAATCTGGAGAAATGGTCTGGTCGAATGGCCACCTCCAAATATTGTTTGTTTATGGTCAAATTACCGATATCGTTAAAGACCAAATAAAGAAGAGAAAAAAAGTAGTTGTTTAATGCCATCTATATTTATTTTTAAATGGTGCTTTTAAACTTTGACTACAATAAATTTACACAGATGTCACTAATTTGTTTTTATTGATTGCCATCTATATCCAACAACAAAAAAAAATTTTGCGCTGTACTTATAAAAAATAGTAGATACCTACAATTTAATTTTATTTGTACCCAAGACACGCACCTATTTCGCACAATTATACAGGATGTAGGTACCTATAAAAAATAGTAGAGAGACTACAATTTAATTTTATTTGTACCCAAGACGCGCACCTATTTCGTACAACAATTATTAGGATATTTTTTGTAGAAAACCTTCAACCCACCGAAAGATGTCTCTCATAGTATAAATTAAAAATTAGGATAAAACTGGGAAGATAAAAAAAATTGGAAATCCCAGGATATAAAAAAAAGTAAATATAAACAATGTGTATTAAAATTCTTGGAGTCAGAGTTACTGGTAAAATGTTTAAAACCTTTCATCTAATGCGGTAATCCTCTTGGAAAATGTCAATAATTTTTTTCACTAACCTTGAAAACATACAGTATACAATTATTATAGAAGATATCAATTTTGATTCACCATAATTTGATGTAATGGTTTTTGCAATGTATGTATTTCTCGTATCTCTTATCTTTTTTTTGTATTTTGTAAACTTTTTAAATATATATCTTAAATACTTAAAACTTTAGTAATTTTATGTTGTTGTATATATTACTATGATAAATTTATAATTTTTGTTAATGGCACCCGAAGACAAACTGCAAAAATTGCGGTTTATCGGGACGGTATTATTTTGTTATGATTATTTTTTAATAAAGACTCAATAAAAAAAATATTTAAAAAACAGGAATCAGGTCGTGGCCGAGTGAGCGTTTAAACCGGGGATCTATAGAAAAATAGGTAAGTATCGACAACGGAAGGTAAATAAGTTATCTTCATATTAATTTATACAAATGCTTGATCCCGCTGCAATGCTCGTATTCCAACGCCAACGTGAAGTTAACTAAGTTACTAATTTACATCGATAATTTTTCTGAATTGAAATATTAAAATCAATTACAATTATTGACATCTCAACAGAGACGAGAAGTTTGGAAGGGAATATGGATATCTAAGCGCTTACATCTTTCCGCAAGATAGAAGAGCGTTATGGGAAATAGCGTTAAAGGAGGTTATGTCACCAGTCACCATGTAAATATTGGGGTTAGGGGGAAAAAATTCATATTGAATATACCTATATTTTGTAAATTAAGTTTATTAAATATAAAAATAAAAAAATACAACTAAAAATTATTTCTTACAAATATAGAAACATAAACAAACATACATCCGGTATTATTATTAATTTAAAACCAACATTTAAAAGTGCGCCAGGTAACAAACAAAAGTCAGGGAAAAATAGAAACAATCAAAGAGATTCTAAGTCATCATTTACGTTTGAGATCATTCAGATTCTTCCGCATTTCTAATTTTCTGTCTTTTTATGAAATGTGTCTAATGTAACTTGTGTTTTTCGTTTGCGCTGTGTAAGAAGTTGTCGATAAGTGAATAAGGCATCCATGACACCCCGTCTTGCCTTTGAGCTCCTATCAAAATCCGTGTCATTTTCGATAAATTGCTCCATAACTTCCGTTATAGTGTCTTAACCAGATTTTAGAAAAGCCGTTGAAAGTTCTTTTTGCTCCTCTTCAGAATTGCTACTTTCAATATTTTCGTGTTCTTCTTTGTGCAGCGTTAAACCGAAACAGCGCTAAGCGGAGCAGCGCTAAGCGGGGTCTTACTGTTTACTGTATGTACCTAATTGTAATTTAATATTACCCCGTAATGGGTGAAATACAGTTTTCGTCTGCGGATACACTCAAAAGTTGTTTTTGAAATATAAACTTTTGTAATTAATTTTCAATTGGAGTTGTATATTTTTTGGCCATTTATATTAGGTACACCACCCACCCTATTACATAATATATTTTTTAAATTTCGGCATTTCATTCTAAGGAGAATGATGCAATGTCTTAAAATAGTGTACGAGTAAAATGCGTAATAAAATAAAATACTAAAAATTATAAATTATGAGTAATATACCGGGATATTATCTTGGCTTCGCCGACTGCTGTATGCTAGCCCTCCGGGGGTTTTGGGGTCCTCGATTGTCGAATTTCTTTGCATAGAATTTACCTTATGTTTGGTATTGATCTATTTGTACGTCTACACCAGGCGGCATTTACATACTTTAGTTTAAGTTTCAAAAATATGTGATTTCTTCGCGCTTATTGGTGCAGGTCACGTGGTGTGAGCCAGTTCAAAAATTGACGGTATTACACGCGTGAATTTTTATTCATATTTTAATAATTTTTTTAAGAAATTAGAATTGAGTTTTTTGAAAAACTTTATTAAGATTTTTTTCTCAGAATATCATGAATAATCACCCTCTGGAGTTTCGCGGTCTCATCGTGGGACACGGTGTATATACTTATGTAGACAGAAATACAATCAATATATTAAAAAAAAAAAAACATAAGTAAGGAAAAAAAAAAATATATATATATATAAAAAAGAAGATGTAATTATTATGCAAAAAAATTAAATTACATCTAGTGAAAAGAAATGAAGGGTAAAAAAGAAACAAGAACATAGAAAAAAAAAAAAAAAAAGTATTCATATAGTTATAGGTTATAGGCAAACCGAGAATTTATATAAAATTATGAAGTACATTTTGGTATTAGGATAAATAACTATATTTCTTTCCTGAGAATGAAATGAGTCCTGTCCCACAAAACTAAAGATAGTTGAAACTTTAAAAGTGCTCTGCTGAAAAGTTTTATAAATGCCCGTGAGAACAAGGTATTTTTCTGTTTTCTGTCCTCGATTATTCGTTAATATACGTTTTAGTTGAAAGATAAACAATCCTAAAGGTTTCTGCTAAAATGATTAACGATTTTCTCAATAATTTATACTAGTTCTGATAGTTGGCAGATACCCAGTGGCGTACACAGAGTTTTTAATTAGGGTAGGCAGTATAAAAAACATACAATAATTCTATTGGATATACCTATCTAACTGAACAAAATATTTCGAAAATAGTAGTTAATGCCAGTACCTACCTATAACTGTATGGGTAGATTTATAATTTCTCTATTTAAAAAAAACAAATATTTGTGCGTATTAAAAAAAAAAAAATCTGAAAAATGCAGTGTTGGCAAACAGAATAGGCTTCACTTCCTTTTATTCCTATCTATTTAATAGTAATAATGAAGTCCTCGTCATTATCTGAGCACTCATTGTCTGAACGCGTTTCAGCATTATGAGCAAGTTAGGAGTTTTCATCAATTTCTTCATCATTTAGTTCCAATTCTCCATTCAGCCACTGTTCTAAAATGTCTTCCTCATTAGCACGTACAGTTTTACGATTTTCCATTGCGATAAACTACAAATAAACAAATATTCAATAGTAAAAAAGTTACGTATCTATAGTCGTGGGTCCATTGGACCCACGCAAAAACCAATACGTACGTTAGGAGTAGCGAGTGAAACGCGTCCGTCTCACAGTGCCAGTGTGTGCTCCGGCGTGCCAAAGGAAAATACTAAGAAGTGCGGCTGTGATGCCCGCCGCGCGCCGCGGCGTTACCGGACTTTAAAAACTTCACCTGGGTCCATTGGACCCACAACAAGTTAAGGGTTAAACAAGTGGAACCCTAAATTTTTTAAATGCAATATTCTTATAAATAATAATACAATAACTTTAAAATCGACAAGATTTCTGGAACAAGTAAATTAAAAATGTAGTAGGTACCTACATAACGTATAGGTCTAATTTCATGTGTTTTGTGGTATCTATGAAAAAATAATTGCACAGTAGTTTTTCATTACTTCTCTGGTTTGTTAAAGTAAATTGATATGAGGAAAAAATCTACACTATTTTCTTATAAAAGTTTACTCTGAGACATCTTTACTCAAGTGGTATAAACGACAAACGACGAAGCCTAGAGAAAAAGTGTTTACATTTCTACGAAACAAGAGAAAGGTTTTAATAAGTAAAACGAGCAAATCATGTTTTATATCTCTTTCTACTGCTAAAGGGCGCCGGAGGAACCACAAAAACACATTGTGTAGGGACTAGTAAAAAATGGATATATTCCAATTTTCCCGCGTTCACGAAAATCGCGAAGTGTTTTCACTTTACTTAAGATCTTAGAAATAAAAATATAAATTGCAGAGAACATAACATCAACCTTCACAAGAAAAAATGAATATTCCTGAAAATCTTGTTTATAAAAAATGTAAAAAAAAACACCGAAAGGGTGAATAATAAAGACAAAATTTTGCGTAGGTACACACTTTATTTGATGTTATTTAGTTTAGTTTAATTGAATTTTTAAACTGCCAAATAAAGACGCAAAAAACGAATAAAAACAACAGCGGAGGAAAAAAATACTCTGAATGAAGTAAATTGATTTAAAATAAATTATATTTAAAATTGAACAAATTTAATAACCTCTCCATCATTTTATCATTTTGGCAAAAACTGAGAAGTTTTATTACAAATGGTGGGTTATTCTGAATGGTTATGGTGTACTTCCGTATTTATGAATTCAATTAATATTTCCATTTACCGTAGGTATAAAATGATAGAATTTTGAAACTTGAAAGACTGATTACTTTATAGTTTATAGACAGATCATAAATAAGATCTCTGTTTGAGATAACAATTATAATTCAAATCTGTATCTGTAGGGCACTCCTTTTGCGAATTCTTCTGCATTTTGGGTAAACGGTACGATATGAGCCTTATACATAGCCACGTGCTCCATACAATCGTAATCCCCAGGTTTATCCCTAAACCTCAGCAGAGGAGCGATAATTATTTTTCCGTACTGGACATATCGACCAGAAGTGTATTTTTATGGTATTGTTTTTACAATAATTTATTTATCTCCGTTAAGAAAGCAAGTGCCCCCATTTAAGGACGTATATAAAAGATTTATTTGTGATACCGACGTTTGTGAAGTAATTATCGAGGTTGCTCCGCCTGGGTGTCCTTAAAGTTAGAAATTACACTATAACAACGAAGGGCAGCTGGTTGTAGGGAGTTAGCAACACGGCTATTAGCAACTTTTACGGAACTTTTAATAAAATGAAGCAAGTTTTACGTATTCCGGCCGCACGTCGGTATGTGGTCAGACCTCTGTAGTCGGGCCGGGCCGGGCGCTGAATTCATCGGCAAATCAAATATTACTTCTGCAGAGAGATAATACGAACTTACCACAGGGTGTACGTGACCCTTACAGACAAAATATTGTTTGTTTTTTATTGTGTTCTCCTTATCGCTCATTTTACGATTTGAAAAATGGTTGAGAAAGTTTTCAACGGTGCCAGCAGTTGCGATTATTTATTATATATTTATTTAACATGTCCGTCTTTTGTGTAGCGGTAGCGCTTTGGGTTGTCATACACGCAGGTTCGATTCCCAATGGGGGTCAGTAATTAACCAAGTATTTGGGTCTGGTACCTAACTAAAAATTTAATTGATTTGGGCCATCTCTTCATCATTTTCGTCATTCCAGATGCGGATCCTATATGGAGCATAGTAGTTTCATGAACTACCTCGTTCCGTGTCCGGCTGTTCTGCTCTAAATATTAATCAGATACACTCACAAAGGTACACATCGGGTAGGTAGGGTAGGTATCTGTCAGTCTCTCGCTTATTTACACACCGTAGTAGAGTCAACGCGTAACGTTAATTTGCATCAATGACGTCGCATTTATTAGGGGTTGTTTTGGTAAATGTATTCACCCCAAAATGCCAACCTAATTATCCTTCAGCTCCTGAGCATGTGAATCAAGGTAACTGATAACAAAATATCTGAGCATCATTGTCACTTTGTACGCACCTTCAGCGTTCTCGTAGAAAAATTATTAAAATATAATATTATGAAAACATAACTATTTATTATTATAAACAAAACTAAAACGAGATTTATTCAAAGAACTTAATATTCTACCTATACCTACTATTATTTCTTAATTTTTATGGTGGTGTTTTGACCATTACTACTATAAACATTTAACTTACTTTTTTTTTAAACGAAACATTCGAGTTATTATTTTCTTATTATAATTTAATATTTCCATTTTGGGGCTGCTTTCAAATGGTCGAAAATAGCTATGCCCAAAAAGCAGGAAACAAGTTGTTCTGGAGTGGGATTTGAACTCCAGTCCAGAGATTCCAGCCCTCTCTACTACTAGACCACAACCCGTTTAAATTATTATTTTGATATACACTCATCATTATATACAGCGAATTATTTGTAAATTGCCTCATTTATTCGCGTGTAGCGTTCAACGAATCAATAAAGTGATGATTTGTACATAAGTATTTTATACCTTTCTGGTAATGATCAAGTCTTGTAGGTATCTTCTGGTAATGATAAAGTCTTGTAGGTATCTTCTGGTAATGATAAAGTCTTGTAGGTATCTTGGAAAATGATTGACAATGAAAATGACAAGCTTTTTCATGGAATAACTATTATTTTTATTATTAGAAAACAGTAAAACCTCCTTAGGAATAAGAGTGTTATCTCAAAAAAGTGTGTTCTGCGATAAATGGCTGTTCAATTTTTTTTTACAGTCATAGTCCAAGTACAAAATACAGTTGTATTTGAGATACACACGTACATAAATTAATGTTTTTTCCCGTGTCCATTTGTTAGTTTTTCGATCGATATTTATCATGCACAGCATTTTTGTAAAACCAGCGGTATAGTTGTTACTTATTTAAATTGATAAAAAAAAAAATTGATCTTCATTTTGGATCTTTCATTTTATAAATTAAATAAATAAAAAAAAATAAATAAAAATAAACCTTAAGGAAAACCCGGTAAAAGTTCGTGTAAAAATACATAAATTGACTGATTGCTATAATTGTATTATGTCAACCGGGTTAGCCTGTTTTAATATCTGGGAAGTTATGAATGCTGTGAAGATGTTATAGAGATACTCCCTAGATCGTTAGGTACAGACTGCCGTCAAATGGTAACGTGATGAGTTGAGTTCCTTGTGCCTTGTTATAACTTTGAATTTGTTAGCCAACTTTAATGAACGTGAAATTACGGTAAACAAAGGTGCAAAGTATCTCCGTTTCATCTTAACAGCGCGGTAAGAACCACGGCACATCACCTAATAACGGAAAATGCTAACTTGTACACGCTTAACTACGGAACTTTTCAGTATTCAGAGTCGCGTGAATAGAAAATAAACAGTATTTTTACAAGTAATTTTTACTGATACCTACTTGAAAACTTCAAAAGCTGCCTGCAAATTCCACAAATCAATAATTGAAGACTGTACACGAAAAAATACAAAGATCAACCCCCAGGTAAAGCCGGGTGAAAAATTGTTGAAAATATAGATTTTTTAAAAAAATAAATTTTTTTAGTGTCAAAATCAGGTTGTAGATTTTAATTCATGCACTATTAGTGCATAGGGCGATGTACTGGTGGACCAACCGTAGTACCTACTGCCGTGTAGAGCCTAAATCGCAGTAAGAGCAAATATTTTTGACGGTCCCAACGTATACTGTCGAATCTGAAAAAATGGGGTTTTCGTTGATTGTATTTAACTATCCAATTTACATAATATTTAAGATGGTAAAAAAAAATTTTTTTTCCTCTTTATTTTTGGGGTTTTTGAATCGAATATAAGTATATAATTTTTTGACCACCTGAAAATATTACGTAAATTGGGAAGTTTAAAATAATAAAACGAAAATCACCCTTTTTCAGATTCGACAGTATACGTTGGGACCGTCGATTTATGTAATTGACTCAACTATAGATACCTACATGGCTCATGTTGGCAAAGTTTTCTGTATTGCCAATACCACTTGAGTCCTCTTGGTCAAGTTGAACAAAGAGCGTTTTTGCTTTTACCGCGGATTAGGTTCTGCATGGCAAAGTAAATCTAATCAGTTTTATGCTTTAGTACCAGTTCTGAGTAAGTACTTAAATATTCATAGAAGATTTAAAAAAACACTTGATTAAAAATAAACAATGTACCTACGTAATTTTTTACAGAACTGAAATCATGGGCAACGCCGGCTCAGGACCGTTTGTATTCTATAAAACAATAGAATTTTCCTGGATATATGTTGAAAAGCTGTCTGGTTACTGTCTGGATAGCTTGAGGCTAGTTCAGGGGAGACAAACTTTTGGGAAAGTGCGTTTTTCAATTTCACTTTCAAATCGGTTCACACCATTGTTCATCATATCAGCCCGCGAAGGTCCACTGCTGGACATAGGCCTCCCCCTGCCGCCTCCACTCCTTCCAACCCTCCTGGGTAAAAACCCCAGTGGGATACAATACTCTCATAGCCAACGAAAACTGAAGACGCACCAACACGCAAGGCAAGCGAAGTGTTTTAATGCCTAACCCCCCCTTAATCCATAATAATACCATTATTTATTAAAAGATATATAAAAACAACTATATTTGTTATTATTGTCACAATGTTTAAGTCACATTCTAACAAGTATAAATACTAAAAATTCTTAATTTTCGGGAGGAGAATTCTCTCTCATCGATAAATTTATAATTTTAAAAGAATAATGAAGATATGCGCAACATCGATCAATATTCGTCGAAGATTGATAAGAAAAAGAAAGGAATGCATTCCAGAGAGAATTTGTTCAATTGGATTAAATTATATTGAAATGATTCGTGTACTCGGCGCGCTATCGGCCGGCGCGGCGGGTAACTAGTTTTCAACGCTAAGATGGTCAACTGTACACATTCACCAGAGTTCGAATTTAGAGGTTGTGGCTAAATTTGAAATATGTGACGGGAGGTAATCCAATAGTTATTAGCCAACATGGTTTATTACGAAAAATATTGATTCAAATATGAAATATACATACAATAACACTAAAATGAAAGTTTCAAAGCGACACTGTCATAGGATCTTCAGTTGTCTTCAGTGTCTGTAGGCGGCCCAGGCGGGGTAGAAAAGAGACCGATTACTTGGAATGACCAACCCTATAATATAGCTCTTTTTATTGGCTATTAACTAGGTACCCTCTTCACACTGTTGCAGCCAACTGCATTCTTTATGCCTCTTGGATAGGCACCCAACGCACCATAGTATAATTTTTAATATTAATAATTTTCATAATTTTCTCGTTTTTATTTTTATATTATTATAATGAAACGTATCACCCTTTTTAGGATGTTAAGTTGAACCTGCTGATTGAATTAGCATTTATTTTATAGAACTCCATATTATATTATTTAAAATCAAGCTTCGATCTTTTGGTTGGAAAAAAATTGAAGGGAAAAAAGGAGGCGAAATAGCTGTCACAAAATAAAAGTTAATAAATTGTACCAAAAAAAATGGAGATTAATTTAAATAATTTACTAAATTTGATTTATATTTTTTATTGACATTACTTGGTGGAATTCCATGATTAAATTTTTAATATATAACTAATTAAAGTTAGTTAAAAAATACTTGGTAACTTCCACTTTTATTATTTTGGTTACACTTCACACCAGGGCATCTTCAGACTGGTTCTTCAGACTGGCATCACCAGTCTGAAGATGCCGTTACAGGGTGAAAGCGCTAACTGGTCAAAATAAATAAAAGTGGAAGTGTACCAAGTATTTTTTATTTAACTTTAATTAGTTATATATTAAAAATTTTTATTGACTAAATTACAAAAAAAGTGGTTTTCATTAGATTTTCGATGAATGAATACTGAAATATGCAATGCCTACCCCTGGCATCCAGGATCAAATGCTAATGCCTTCATTACCATTCCTTGCTTAGCTTTCGTAAGCACGAAGAAAGAAAATACATATTTACCGCAACTTTGTATGGTACACTATGGGAGAAATTAGATTGTGTATGTGTAGTGCGCCAAGTTTAACGTTAAAACCAGGTTTAAGTGCATAATTCGTACGGGCTATCTTGCTCGACTAACGATCCAAAAGCCTTACTATCTAGTCACTATGACTACTGCCTGATTTGAATACGGCATGTACTCGTATATAGCATACATAATATATACATACATTGTATTACGTACATACTTGTATACATATTTGATTATTTTTACTTTGGCCACTTACAAATGAACTAGCAAAACACAATAATATAAAATAGGTATTAACAATAATAATTAACATATATTATCATGGCGTAACAAAACTCGAAGGACAACCCGAAAACTGGTGAATCTACATCGTATTTGGAGACGGTTGTGTAATATGACTTTTTAATCTAAGCTTAAAAAATTATTTTTTTTCTTTTCACAAAAGTTTTCATAAGTATGGTAAGATTAAAATAAAATAGCTTAAATTCTTATAAAAATGCGTTTTTTAATTTTGTTTTCTTTATGGATAGTATTAATTTGACTAAATACATGATATTTGATAACAATCGCAAAAAAAAATAAAAACAATTAACTTCGTAGGTACTCGATTGTCTCGAAAAACAAAAAAAAAAAAAATCTACAAAATCGACTCCAAATATTATGTAGATTCACTGGTTTCCCGCTTGTACACCGAGTTTCGTTACACCCTGTATATATTCACATGCAAATATACAATAATTTACAAAAACGCTTTATCTCATCAAAACGGGGAAAAGTCACTTGATTATTTTAATTTTAATAGACTTCGTTAAGCTAACACTAGACAAGCCATTTCAAAGAGAGCTGTCAAAATTTTATGTTCCTTTATATTTTGCAGTGAAAAAAAGACAACTATCTTCCACTATCTAATAATACGTTTTAATCATTCTGTTTCCCTCTTACAAGTTGAGATTGAGTTCATGGTCTCAATCTTTTAAAAAGGCTATCTATGTAAAATAAACATCATTGCTTCTTAAGAAAAGTATTTAAGAATACAGAATTTTGTGTCTAAATTATTCCTAAGGTGACAAAATACCCCAACGGAAAAATGAAAACTTAAAAAGAAGCTATAATACGAGTTAGCTGAATGATGAATACTTCTAACTATACGCGTGAGAGATTGCAAATTTTCATATAATTCCGGCGATGTGAAATTTTCATAAAAATCTTAATCCTCGGGAAGCTTCGTATAAAGTTAGAAGCTGGGACTCGAGAGGAAATTTAAAAAAATAAACTCATAAGTAATGAAAAATAAACTCAAAAGTGAAATATTACAAAATGAGCTTGGAAAGAACGCTCTTGGAAAGTGCATATTGCACCAACCCGATGTCGCACATGAGTGATACTAGTGCCACAAGTCCAAAATTGTCGTTTTTTAGTTATGTATGTGGAGAAGTTAAAAAAAAAAAAAAAACGATTATTTTAATACACAATTTAAAAAAAACATTTTTGGCCCCTTGTAAATATTGTTGGGAAAGGACGAATGTGTCGACTAGATCTCTTGGAGGCGTCCACATGCTCCACATAGGTGCGAACATGGCATAAAAGTAAAAAAACAGAACGATTTTTTTATTGCTTTTATAATTTTTGCCATAACAGCGTCACGATAATATTTATAGCTAAAATCACTATTTGATAAAATTTCTAATGGTTTTTAAATCGCGTATGATTAAACTTTATTTGATTGTTAAAAATAGGAATGATAAAATACTGAAAAAACTATTATTTTGAGTCGAATTGTGCCACTATTATTTTTGAAGAGCAAAGTAAAACATGGCAATATATTACGTTTGTAACTACTTACTAAAATATGTGGTATCTCCGGATCCTGAACCAACGTAATAACTAAAGTATAATATGGATTTTGGAAGGAAATTCACAAATATTAAATAAATGATCAACAATAATGAGTTAATGGGTTACATGGGTTTGTCAAAAAAATCCGTAGCTAATAGTACAACTCGCCCAGAATATTTTCAAAACGTTTTAAATCAATCGGAGTTATAAGTGTAAATATCTAATAAGTGCTTATCAAAAGAGGCTAAATTGGCAGTTCATAATGGAGTTCTGGTACCAACCCTTATGCATAGAAGCGAAGTATGGAGTTGGAAAAAGAAGGATGAAAGTAGATTGAATGTAGTTGTAATGCGATCTCTCAGGCGAATGTGTGGTAAAACTATGCATGATAGGTGCACTAATTAAATTAGAGCAGAATGCAAGGCTGAGATTCGGTCATGTAGAGCGAATGGATGATGATACGGCTAAAAAAATATATGATGCGACTGTGCCTGGATGTAGAAGTCGAGGAAGGCCGAGAAAGAAGTGGCATGATCAAGTTAAACAAGTGCTTGAAAGTGGGCATGTAAGAAGTCGGAATAATCGACGTGCGTGCATGAGAAGATGTATGAATGTGGAGGAAGCAAGAGAAGTATGCCAGGTCAGAGTGGTGTGGCGTTCTATCCTCTCTGCCTACCCCTTCGGAGAAATGGCATGATGGTTAGTTAGTTTTAGTTTTTAATAATTATTCTTATTTAAAACCTGAAGTTCATTTTTTAATTTTTATTTTAATAGAAATAGAAATCTATGCAGTCATATGATACTACTACTACTACTACTTTCCCTTATCTGCACCCAATGGTGCATGGTGCGTACACCAAGTGCAGTGTATCTTGATCATTTTATTACATGAAGGTAAGATGCTCAGTCTTACGCTTCAGTACCAGTCCAAGGTATCACACATGTAAATAAATACTTCACGTTAACCCCCCAAGGGAATCTAACCCGTGACCTCATGCACGGTAGCCAAATGCGCTACCACTTTGCTACGAGGCAGACATAATAATAATATGATTTTTAATAAATATTTTCGAGGATGATGATTTTTTCTGACTTATTTCTGTCCGTGAACGCTAACATGCTTAAATCTGCAATTGTACAGCATAAATGCAAACTAAATTACAATTTGTCATGTCAAATTTGATATTAATTTGATGTAGCAAGTTTCCCCCCCTCTGGCGGTCCATGCCCAAGCCATGCGCTATGCCCGACCACGAGGATAAATACATAATATTATCAGAGTTTCTATAACGACGAAGGAAATGAGACAGCACTCCAGTGTTGTTACGACGTGCTATAACGAAATAAAGGTTTGCTTAATGTCGCCATAATCGTCATCCGAGCTGTTCCCGCCTCGCCAGAACA
The DNA here is from genome assembly GCA_022494985.1 of Micrasema minimum. Classification (NCBI taxonomy): domain Eukaryota; kingdom Metazoa; phylum Arthropoda; class Insecta; order Trichoptera; family Brachycentridae; genus Micrasema; species Micrasema minimum. The sequence continues at coordinate 58,575 of JAGVSP010000569.1, forward strand.
CTTTTACAGCTGCCCATTTTAAAAAGCACTCATTTTCACCAAAGTTCGACTCGAACACTTAGGAAAATTATACAAGTAAAAATTATTCTGAAAAGGGTGTTATAATTTTTAACCATTCACAAAACAAGTTTTAAAATATTTTTTATTGGACAGTAAAGTAATTATGTTGTGTAACAATAACGTAATAACGAGGCTTTTATTATCTATTTAATCCATTCCTGTGTACCTAATAATAGTAAGTAGCAATGTAACAAAATTATTAATAAGCAGACGATAATTTATTTGGTGTATGTACAAACTGAAAGAAGACGTCATCTTTATAATTATTATATCAATATTTTTTTTATTTAATTAGGCTAATGCGTACTTTATACGGGATTAAAAACTGTACAGTTTCTGGCTCAGAAAACAGAAATCTCTCAAAAGACACGCTTAATATGTATATTTTTTTAGCTCGATCGTAAAGCTAGCTTTAAAAGGGACAGTAAACTGTACAGTTTCCTGTGCAGTCTGAAAACTGAAAACAAAAATGTATATAACTGAATGGCCGACGCTTCGCGACGCGACGTTTGGCTGTAATGACAGTAAATGTTTTTTTTTAAATGTAAACGTTTAATTAGATAAACTTAAAAAACAAATAACATGTTTACATTTTTAGCTACGTAATACAATTTCCTGTGAGCAAACATACGGTAATAGCTTACAGTCGCGCTTAAAAAACACACATATTTTGCGTGTCTTTTGACAGACTGCACAGTTTTCTGAACAAGAAACTGTGCAGTTTTTTGTCCCGTATAAAGTCCGCATAAATTACTATCGTATGTTCTACTACATACTACCGTATGTACTCAGAATATTGTTAAATAGCTAATAATGTAAATATTATGTTATTTGTTTTTTACGTTTTTTAAAAGCATTCAAGATATCAAAATCTACTCAAACGTTTATATAAAAAAATATTAACTCTCAGGTAAGCCAAACGTCCCGCCAACCATTCAATATTCCAAACAGTTTTCTCTTTATAGTTTTCTGCCCCGTATGACGTGCGCTTAAAACATGACGCAGTAAAAAGTTTTACTCTGGATATAATGTATATTGTATATCTCTATATTCTTTCTAAATAAACTTCACGCGAGACAATCTCATAGTGCTAATAGTAATTACAGTGGACTGATTATTATATGATTATGAAATCCAAACCTTTCCATGTGCATTTAATTTTTGGAATAATTCATAGAAAAATATTGGATGAACTCAATTTTGATGAATTCGGGAAAATCGCATAGTTTTATGATACACTTTTTCTTCTTCTTTCACCACGTTCGCTCCTATGTGGAGCATGTGGACATCACTAGATCCCTCCAGGAGACCCTATCACCAGCCTGCTCTCTCGCCTCCTCCCACGTCAGGCCCGCATCCATCAGCTCCGCCGAGTACATCCGTAGGATGGTCATTGACGGTCCGCCAGGTCGGCGGGTCCTGCAGGCGTGGAAAAGAGGCAGCTCGGGTTCACGCGCTTCCGAGGCATCCGGGGTACATGCCCATGCCAGGTCCACCGCCACCGCCGCATCTTCACGACTCCAGTTATTGGAGGTTGCTGCGTCCGTACCCGAACTTTAACGTTGGTTGAGAAGTTAAACCACTTAATTCCTAGAATTCTTCTAAAATACTTGTTCTCTCAAAACTCAACAAGCGAGCATTCTGAGCTTTTGTGAGGTATCCATTATACTATTCCATATCCGCTCCATATGTAGAGCTTATGGGTTGTATAAATAAATAAATAATAGTTTTGAACGTTATTTATATTATCACCATTAACTTTGTAAATCATTGTAAACTTTTTAAATTAAAAATCACTTTGTTTTTTGATTCACTTTTTAATTGAGTTATTACTAACTAGATTCGGTACCACCGTACCATCATCAGAGCTAATACAAAACTAACATTAAAATACAAAGTTGCATCTAATTAGTGGGGGTGGGGAACTATGGATTGGGGAGGGGGTGGGCTATGTGGAGTTAGTTTTGAAGCTCAAATCGGTAACGAAAAGAATTAGACATTTCATTTGCGCGCGTCGCAATGTAGCTAAATACTTTTTTGATAGTAGAAGCAGGGAGTTTTAGCTACAAGTCTTCTTGGCCTAGCGCCAGGGCCCGTTATCACGGTGCGGTTCCTGTGCTGCACGCAGTCCTGACGCTTTACGCGGCGCGGGGGTCATACGGTCATACCGTTTTACGATCACCACTTTCCGCTTTATTTATCGACGTTATTATAGCCTGACCACTGCTGGTATCGGTGGGACAACCGACTATGGACTATGGCCGCCTATCTCGACAACAAATGGTGGATTATTTAGGTATATTTTTTCCCTGACAATTTGGTTTACTGAATATTTACTTAATTTTAAGAATTTAGCATATTTTTTGTAAATAACTAATTAAAGTTTAATAAAAATACTTAGTACACTCCCACTTTTCCTATCCTAAAATACTTGGCTTTTCATTTAACTTTAATTAGTTATATTAAAATAATTTAATCATGGAACATTTTTAACCGAGTAATGTCAATAAAAAATATAAATAAAATTTAGAATATCATTAAGGTTGTTACGCATAATATCGTAAGTATATAACCTTAACTCTAAAAGATGTTGTTTTCATTTAACTCATTATGCAATTTTCTTACGCTTAGTCTTACGCTTAAGCGCCAATCCACACGCATAAAAATTAAATCGATTATCTGGATAAATATTAATATGTATGCACACATACTTACATACATATTATATACATACAAAAGCATAATATTTAACTTTCTCAATAGTTCTGTTCATTAGTTGTAAATATTTCAAATGTTTTTTGAAGAATTGATTACATTTCACGTTTATCAATGGGCTAAGAAAGACCGTCTTATGTTCACCAAAATGGCACTGTTATTTGACTCATGAGTGCTTTATCAACTGGAGTATTAAGTGCCTGCAGAACGTTGTAGAACAAAAGCATTACGTTCTAGAAAAGTGGACTGGAATGTTTATCTTATTCCGTTTAGAAATACGTTCTCGGTTGAAAAGTTAATTTAGATGTTAACATTTTAAAAAAAAGGCATTCAGTACTTTTTAACTATGACAAATAAAAGGCAAATATTGTTCTTATTCCTAATAAAAAGTACATAAAAACTCTCTACTGCTAAAATGTAATGTTCTGTAAAAATTCAGAGTCAATCCATCGATCACTTTCCGAGATTTGGGGTCACAAACAACGGAACCTAATTTTTTATATATTTTATAGATATCAGACAAAGCCACAGCGAAGCGTGGCCGGGTTCAGCTAGTGTAAGTATTATAAAGGCGTCTTTAATAATATTCCATAGTAATATACTACTACTACTAATAGGAAAAGATTAAAGGAATGGATTTTTTTTTCAATTTGAAATAAATATATGTTATGTAGGATACTTAAAAAGATCTGGGAAAAACAAAATCTAAAATATATTTGGTGTTTTTACTTGAATAAGAGAACATAATAAATCGGGCCATATCTGGCTTTACATGCATTAAAACATAAAGTGTAACTTGGCCATATCTGGCACTTCATGCATTATAACTTAAAGTGTATAACTTGGCCATATCTGGCACTTCATGCAGTTGAGACTTACACTATAACTTATTAGGTAACTTAAAGAGCTATTTATTTTAAAATAACACGCTGACGTAAGATAATTAATATATAAAGTTTGAAAAAAAACAATCATAGTAAAACAACGTAAGAAAATATACTATAAAAGTTTTTAATAAAATTATAATTTATGGAAATCGAAAAAACAGTTTCCATCTTTATTTATGCACAAATACGATTCACATTTAATGCATTTAGGCTGGTCCATTCTGGAAGATGGCTTCTGAACACAGTATATGAATGATCTTCAGATTCAGACTCCGATTCTGATTCATATACTATGATATTGTCAATATTTTTTTTTTTTTTTTACATTCTTTTTTATAGTCAGAATCATCAAATAGGTATTCACAATCACTCTCAGGAATTTCATGGTTTCGAACCATAAAATGAGCTTGGATCCATTTTTCTATACAAATTTAATGTTTGTAACAAACAATAATATAACAAGTGATTTATGAATATATCTTTGAGTGCATACAAGGCCAGATGTGGCCAATGCAAATGCAACGTTGACTGCATAGAAGGACATACCTGGCAACATAGATGTAACCCTAAATGCATAAAAGCCATATTTGGCCGTGTAAATAAAACGCATAATTGTGATAGTAAAGTATTTAAAACTTATCAAATTTTTATTTAATGTATTGACTTGTATCCTATCTTAGTGCACAATTTAATTTTACATGAACGGTCAATATTTATTGAATTAAACACCTTTAAACACTCAACAATTTAAAAGACGCGACCATCACCGTTGTAAACACATTCACCAAGTTATTAGTTGAGATATTTGCAGTTAGATGGCACAAGTAGACGCATATGGTATTGCTAAATATGGGATTGTATGCAGTTTGACCAAATTTTTTTTGAAATAATTGATAAAAATATTTTAATGTTCGGGCCATATATGGGTCTATATGCGGTAAGGGGTTAAGGCAGGTACCTATATTATGTGTAAAGTTGCAGTTACAAGCCACTCTCTGATTTCTATAAGCCTTACATTTCTCCATTTGACACGTAATAGGGGGGCATGCGTCTGTTTATTGAAGTGTGAGTTTTTTAGGTACCTACTAATAAAATTCTACAGTCCCTTAATACTTTCACCAGGGATTAGCAGCTGTGAAAACCCATGTAGGTACTTGGTATGGATTCAAATATTATTACAGCCGGGGGCGGGGGTGGTAGACTCGTTCATCATAGTGTTCTTCACTCGGGCTGATGCGTATGATATTATGTCGTCGGTTCAACGCCAAAACCGCGATTTTGCAGAAATGCTGTTTGTTTTAAAAGTGGTATTATAAACTAGTATAAACTAACAACAACATTTTGAACGTATACAAATACTTGCAGACAAAAATCCAGATTGCCAAAAATGCTTAACCATCTTCTCAACAGATGTCAAAATACTAAAATCTGTCGAAAAACCAACTCAAATGTGGATACTTCTGTACAAACTCAACATATATAGAAGTTTCAAAAAACATTCAAAAATTGGTCATACATGGTTATCAGATGATAGGCGGAATGGGGAATGTTGTAGTACATCAAGTGGCCACTTAACCCAGCCAATGACAGGTCATAAGCCCTGTAAACGCCTACATTCATTTCCAGAGTTTCTTTGTCTTTGTTGAGATATCAATAATATCTAGGATAAACTAGTTTGAATTATTATTTGAATCGCTTAAAATAATAAACAGATCGTTAGCGACATTTTGTTATATTTGATGTAGGTAGGTTTATAATTCCGAATTTCAATTTAAAAGTCAACATCTAAAATGGACGCTCTGCAGATTCAATTATGCAATCTCATGATGTTTGCACATATTTCAGTTTGTTCCAATGAAGCCTAAGCAGCTTGTGTTTGAAAATAAGAATCGAGTCGTGTCGAAGTGGGGATTCGAACCGAGGATCTTTGGACTCTGAGACGACGCTACCACTGGCCACCACCCGTTCTTATGTATCTCAATGGCTTATTATTGGGATACTTATATATCTCAATGGCTCTTTTTATTATTTGGGTTGATGATTTAAGGCTTTTCATGATTAGTTGGCTCAAATTAAATGTGTGTAGTTTCTATATTATTATTAGTTGTGTATAGTTTCTGCTATTCAACCCAATAAAACAAATAAATTTAACTACCTACCGATGGTGGATAATTTGTAATATATGTAGTATTTTCATATAATTTACATTACTTAATGATCACTCTGAAAAAGTTACCCTTAAGTAAATTGTCTAACTACCCATCTAGATTTTTTTTTAAATCTGGTGCACCTCGATGTCATTATAGAATAATGTTTTGAATTCATTAAAAAAAAATACAAAAAATTTACTAAACTTCTTCTTAATACGGCCATATTCCTTAGAAATTACGTAAACGTCTAACTCTTGGCTGGTATGTCGGTATAATTACCAGCTTTTACAACAAACCGTCACGGCAGTACTTGTTTGAATCAAATACTATGCACAGTGTGTGAGATGTGATTCAAACAAATTCTAGTTTGCAAAACAGAGGGAGGCTGTTTTGAGTGTTCATAGACAACATTTAGGCGAGCAGATCTATTGTATGTACCAAGTGCTGTGAGCCTATCATTTTAATGGCAGGATATGAACATGTAGATACCTACCTACATGTACTTATACGTAATGATAGTTTATTGCTAATCGTCTACCTTATATGAACACCATGTTATTCCCCGCAATCATTATATATATATTTAATTTTAAAAAAAATCTGCAAAAACGCATAATCTCTAAATAATTTTATTGTATGATTTTTAAACCGCCCGCCCGCGCCCTTGGACGTCACATGAAAAATTGACGTTTTACGGCCGAAACGCCTTCGTCGGATGACAGTAGATACCAAGGGTTGCTGTGTCCGTTGCCTCACCTATGTGTTCTTTACAAAGTCAAACCACCGCACACCTAAAATTCTTCTAAGACACCTATTCTCAAAACTCAGAAGTCTGCTATCTTGGGCCCTGGTTAGGTGCCACGATTCGCAGCCATAGATGAGAACAGGTGTGATGCAGTAGTTATAAAAGTCGGCATGTTGTTTAAACTGAGTTAACATCCGATCTCCAGACAGCTTTCATACTGTTGAATGCGGCGCCCGCTACTCCAAGCCGCACTCCCAATATTATGTACTCTTAAGTAACAGGCTTTTTAAATTTTGCTACCAATATTAGTTATTCTGAAAAATTAAATTGTTCCCGTTATTTTTTTCCATTAGAATTTATGCATTTTTTCAGATGATTGATCATGGTTTTATCCCAGAAAATACATTGAAGTATGTATGTTTTTTTTCAATAAATCCTGAAAATCATTTTCAATACACCAGAATTTATAACGCTTGTCTAAGGTGGAGCTTTGTGTTTTCTCCCGCTGCATTTTCAAGAAAAAATATACGTGCTAAATAATCAGTGCGGCATTATGAAAAATGCATTTTGCTGTATTGCATCACAGTGGATGGTAGTTTTAAGCGACGGCGACGTTTAACTGATCTTTTATCTGCTAGATTTCCATTTTTCTTCTCAGTGCACGTTGCGCGCTGCGATGTATGCTCAACACTTTAAACATTCCTAAAATAAACAACTGCAATTCATACTTACCCTGCAAAATATCTACTATTATTTGCCAAAACGTATTTTAGAACAAAATGTTTGCATAAGTATGTAATAAATAAACTGTTTTACAAACCAATACAGCATTGTTAATAAAGTTAATTTTATAAAAAAATACGAATATTAATTATTAAGTCATTCGTTTAAAATTTATTTGAAAAAAAAACATGCAAAGCGGTTCAATTTTAAGGCTACTTAAAAAAAATAATCGTAAATAATTACACGAATATAACAGAATGTAGGGAAAAAATCGCTACGTTACACATCAAATGGTTGACCACGAACCACTTTCCGATACGCATTGGAAATGCTGTGTTAAAGAAAACTTCAATAACGGAGCAAAGAAATGCACAAGCATAAAAAAAGTTCAATGCTTTAAACATCTTGATAAATAAAAATGAATCACAACTGGAGAGATTACTGTGATATCTTTTAGCAACAATGTACACGATATTACAATAACTGTTTTCTAGTTCGTTTGGATAATTGCGTCAACTCGCCACCACGAACTAATTAAGAATAATAGCTTCCTCTCAGGGAATGTCACCTACTGGGTATACGTATCTGTATTTATATCGTTTTTGACACAGCATATCTGCTTAGGTGCAGAAATATTAAATACATTAATAAGGCCATGATACTTTTGCAATTAATGCAAGTTTCTCAACAACTTTAGTTTTGAAAACGTACGTATTAAAAAAAAAACACGTATTTTAGTCATTTTTTAGTATATTTTTAAACGGTGAAAAAATGAAGCACAGATACAAAACTTAAAAAAAACACGAATATGAATGTACCTACGTGTATTGTATTATTTACTATTTCTTCACTATTTACGTGTGGATATTCGCTAATAAGCGGAATGGGGAATGTTGTAGTACGTAAAGTGGCCACTTAACCCAGCCAATGACAGGTCATAAGCCCTGTAAACGCTCGAATATCCATATTCCTAAATTTGGAGAAAAATTCTACTTCATCTCTGTAGGGATATAAAATGAAAAATATACCTAATAAAAAAAACCCGAATATGCATGTACCTATGTGTGTTGTGGTATTATTTACTATTTCTACACTATTAACACAAATATACCTTATATATATTGTAACGTAGAGGCTGAGAGGCTTACCTGATTGGCTCAACAACCTCAGACGCTCACCTGCATAGCTCAATCAGTTAGCAAGAGACTCACGAAAATTTATAAAAGTAAGCAATGATTGAAATACCACAGAGTTCAGAATATAAATAAAACAAAGCTATAGAAATTCAATGTGTGTAATTAAAAAATATAAGTATGTTTACAAGGTTAAGATGATGTGTTAGGCACGGTAAGTATATAGGTTATAATTTTGACAAGATATAATAAAGATATAATTGCAAATATAGGTTGAAAACTTAAGTAATGAATCCATCCATCGAATCATTCATACTGGAATTTACAATTAAAAAGTTCTACGTCGAAGATTAAAGAAAAAAACAGGCTAGTGTTGAGATGAACGAAGTGATTTTGGAGGTTAATAATTTTAATTTATGTAGAGGTGAAATTTTGAAGAGAGGTGAAGAATCCATGTATCGTCAGTGTGCAGTGTCCACATCAGGACATGCACGAGGTGAAGCTTTGTTAATTAGTCCTTTGAGGCATCAAATTGTAAAAATATCCTCACACGTGATCCGGAATTTCACGCGTGAGCGATGACGGATATGGGATAATATCTGCGTTCCGTGATGTACCGGTCAGCGTGTGACACTCGTAACTAGCTGATAACTAGACACGGATCAGTGTCTAGGCCATTTTTAATTTATAATATTATAATATTATGTCATGGAGTAATATAGAAGGGTATAAAGGGAGGGAATTAGACCTGAAAAGATTAAAGTGACTGGGCTGTAGTACGTAGTTTTGATTCGGGGATGGAAGTTAATATTAAAAAGCTATAACACTTACGATTACGTCTTCATTCCCCAGGATTTATGCCGGGTCGGCCTGAATAGAAAATAAATGCGGCCGTTCGCCATGACAGTTATTTTTGCAAGAAGGAATCATAGACGAAAAAGCTCAGAACGAGATTTCACTTACCATAGAGCAGATTCTGTGGTAATGAAATAAGGTAGAATAACGGGGTCAAAAGTTAAATTGCTATTTTTTATCAGTTAAAAGGAAGTCAGGAATGTCATTCTTACGAGAGGCGTGAGAATAACATGACAATATTATAGTATGAAGATATTTTAGTATAGATATTTTTTTGTGTAAATAAAACAAACTGAAACCATGTTTTAACATATTATCGGGAATGATGCCAGATTGTCCTGGACGGAATTTAGTCGGTTTATAGACGAATCTACTGCAAAATGCTCCAAATTCTAATCTAGTACAATTTGCATTAAGTCACACAAGACGAGCAAAAACAATCCACACCTAATGTTTCCAGATTAGACCATACAAAATCTTTGGCCACATTCCAAAAAGATAATACATTCGCCAATTTAAAATATAAAAAAAACTGGTTATAATGCATTTTTGGATATGTCGTACAGGACTTTTGTGTCAGTAATATTTTTAAGGTAATAATCATAATATTGTTTAATCAAACCCTTAGTTTTTACATTAAGATTCCTATTGTGAATAATTTCTTATGATTTTGAAAATCGATAAGATTTGGTCGTTGAATAGGTATAATATGATATAATATTATGTATAGGTGTATAAAAAAATATTTACAAAGTATTCTCATTTTATGACGTTTTGGCACCGAATACATGTGTAATATTTCGATGCGTTTTGGTTACACTTTTTAAAAAATAACACTGACTTTTCCAAAACTTATTTTGAAACATGCTTGTTAGTGTGTGGTACGTGTTTGAACAATAATATTTCTATGCGTTATATTATTTATTGAATCGGCGTTAACATTGTGGAAAACATATTGAATTATATAAATAAAACACTTCGATTTTTGTCCACTGAGTTTATATATTTTTTTAACACTAAAATATATAAACTCAGTAGACAAAAATCTAAGTGTGTTATTTATATAATTTGTATGCGTTATTAACGACGACTGCGACTGTACTATACTACTACTGGTCTCATTTTACAGGCGTTAAAAGTTAAAACAAGTCTTTGCAATTCCAAACTCTACAATAATTATTCAACTTTAGTAAAGGATATTAATTTCTTAGTATAAATAAAATATCGATTTGTTAGTGCGACAAAAAAAAAACGTCAAAAAAAAAATCATACACATCATTAATTTATATCACGCATTTTTATTAAATTATGTTTTTGATGATAAAAAAAAAAACGCACTTAATTAATTTTTATTCGTTGAATTTAATTTTAGGTAGAGGGTGGTTTAATTAAGATAGGTAATTGCTGGCATTGAACATAAATTACATCACACACACATAAAGCATGTCCTGAACATCTGTAATGTTGGATAATATGAGAGCTTAGCAAAGCAGTATGCGACACAGACTCGCGATAGAGAAACTTCGTTTTATTATTGGCTTCGACGAATCGTCTCGGCTTAATAAACTATTCAAAGCTACATTAAATGTCAAGGAACTTGTAACTTGTTTGCGCCATAAAAACCAAATTTTAAACCTGTACAAAAAAGATAATTGTGTTTTAAAATACTCGTTTTTATAATTTTAAAAAACAGATATCGCAGGGTATGTAGGGTGCTAAACTTGCGAATACATTTTTGAGCGATAGAATATATTATAACAATAAAAAATATATTATTCAGGCAAATTCATTATTTTTGCACCTGTATTATAATTTCCATAGTCAAATTAATATCAAATATAAGCAGTCATGCAGAATGAGAGAGAATTTTTAATATGGCTTATGTAAAAAAATATTCATTAAAAAGTAAGAATACAGTTGAAATCGTATTTATAAACTAAACAATCAGTATAAATCTTTATTCACCAACTGTCGCTAAGTTCGCTACTATAAATCTAAAAAATTAGACATCATGAACAAAAATTACAACATTAAAAAATATACCTGTTTTTTATTTTACTCTCAGAATATATTTGACAGTACAATTTTTTTAAATAAAATTATTACACATACCTATGTCAATACTTAAATTTACCTTATATAAATGTAGAGTGGAAGTTGAAGGAAAAAGACAATATTTTATTAAAAATTATGAGCCGTTTGCACGATGAATAAGGCCTTTTGGAAAAATCTTTATTTTTATTAGCATTTTGGGTAAGGAAAATAAAATTATTTCACTTAATTGAACATATGATTTATGAATGATCTGATAAAAACGCACAAAACAAAAAAAATCCAGACGATATTTTTTACTTAAATTATTTTTTTAAATCACTCTTTAACCAGAGAAGTACTTTTGTAATGGAAACGTACCACAAACGACCGCTTGTGTTGTGGTTATTGATAAATATATGAAGATTCAACCTTATAATTAATTATTATGAACAGCGCAATAAATACGCTACGTTAAGGTACCGCACGCTAAAGAAAACCATTCGTTTTCCTCTATAAAATTAGGTCATAACGAAATATATATGTCGTTAGTTTGTCGCGCATGTTAGATGCCCTGAATGAAAATTCTGTGATATGACAGAATAGACAGATGGTTCAAGGTAATCAAATCGTACATGATTACAATGTTAACCATGCCACATCGAAAGCCCAATGTGTTACATAGATTTTTAAACAAATACTAAATTATTGTGAAAAACGTATATATTTATTATACGAGTACCTACGATTAATTTGTTAGTTTTTATTGTTATAGGTATCATTTGTACGTCCAGTAATGTGGTGGTTAGCTTTTTTGGTCACCATGCATTAGGTCCCGGGTTCAATTGATTCACTTAAATTCACAATCAAATAAAAAAATCATGGAAACGAATGTGGGTTATCTAGGTGTTTACAGGGCTTATGACTTGTCATTGGCTGGGTTTAAGTGGCCACTTGATGTATTACAACATTCCCCATTCAGCATGGGTATAATCCAGTAATTTGTCTACAATTATTTGTATTCGTTCAAAATGTTGTTGTTAAAAATTATGTCAAATGATGACTTTATGATGAATCGAAATTTTATTAATATGCCAACGCGAACATATTATTGTATTTCCTTGAGTCATTCAAGTATTTCACAAACCTAAATAGGTTAATGACATTTAATTTAAATTTTCACAAGACAAGGCAAAACTGATGATGAGGTTTTATTTACAATATTTGTGTGAAGGTTGTAAAGTGGTGGACCCGTGCCTGCTCATGCAGGCCACGAATCCAACCGCATTTGCAGGCCACTCAGTGATAGAAACCAGAGACTTCAAAAAAATGATCATGAAAATACCATGGACAATAATGTGGACAATAATTCTAACCCTGCCTTAAGGTCAAGAAATAAAAATCGATTTTTTATTTTATTTTATATAATAACAAAATATTAAGTAATAATAATAGTAAGAATGCTTTGTAGAAAGTAGAAAGAAGATTGAATGCAGTTAAAATGCGATCGCTCAGGCGAATGTGTGGTAAAACTATGTATGATAGGTGCACTAAATGTTGAAATTAGAGCAGAATGCAAGGCTGAGATAAGCATTATCAACAAAATTAAGAAAGGTATTTTACGATGGTTCGGTCATGTGGAGCGTATGATTTACGATGCGAGTGTATTTGGTTGTAGAACTCAAGGAAGGCCGAGAAAGACATGGCATGATCAAGTACAACAAATACTTGAAAGTGGTCATGTTAAAAATCGAAAAAATCACGTGCGTGCATGAGAAGATGTGGAGGAAGCAAAGGAAGTGTGCCAGGACAGAGTGGTGTGGCGTTCTATCCTATCTGCCTACCCCTCGGGGAATTGGCGTTATGGTTAGTTAGTTAGTTGATTTTGTGATCAATTATTATTAACGCTGTGTAATGTATGAATTTCTAAGATGAACGTTTATTATTTTAATAAACTCTGCGAAATATGTAACTCAAACTCGTGGAAACCTTATTGACTCAAATTATCCGCTAAATACACAACAGTGGAGAATCCAGAGATTACAATATTATGTTATCGTAAAGTTTTGGTAAATCTAAATAATTAGGGGTTGGTTTAAAGTGGTATTTAAGTCATTAGAATAAATATTTGTGCAGAATTATTATTCCTCTTGTTTTTGGATAGGTTACCTCAATAATTCTAAAACTATTGTTTAAAACCAAGATAATCATACTTATTACACAAAATTAACGCTAAAGATTTCTTGAAATTTAATATAATATCTAAAGATAATAAATTCGTTTTGAATTTTGTAGATGTTAAATATAATTATAAATAGAAAACCAATAATTTATAAATCTACTACTGTTGTTAATTTATAAATCTACTACAAGTGTTAATTTATAAATCTACTACAGTTGTTAATTTATAAATCTACTACAGTTGTTAATTTATAAATCCACTACAGTAGTTAATTTATAAATCTTCTAGTTAGAAGATTTTTTTTTCGATCCTGTCTTGAGTGTGTCCACATTTTAATTGTCTTTACTGATTTATAATGTTCTGTTGCTTTATTTACTGAAATCCATGCAATCTTATGATATTTGCACATTTTTCAATTTGTAAATACTATTTTCAATAAAGCCTAAGCGGCTTGTTCTTGAAAATAGGAATCGAGTCATGTCGAAGTGGGCATTCGACCCGGGATCTCTGGTCTCAGTGACCGCGCGGCTACCACCCGTCCAATAAATGACCAAGTAGTTTTTAAAAATTTGTTTCTAAAAAAAGAAGAGTATAATATTTATTTATTTAAAACTTCATGAGCAATTACATAGCAAGAGTACAAGGGCGGTCTTATTGCTTTTAAGCAAAATCTTCCAACCACCATTTATGAAGAAAGTTTAGACATTCCAAGGTCTAATGACATCATAGGCTGAAATGAAAAATATATTTACACACACTGTAATTATATTACCGTTGTACCCTGCGTGGTGTAGTGGTAATGCGCGTTTATTTAACGTATATGAGGTCACGAGTTCGATTCCCGTGAGGGTCAAATTGAAGTAAATGTCTAAAGTCTTTTTAATTGGTGAGGTATGGCGTTAAGTTAATATTATACCTATAATTAGTGTAATAAGTTTTTATAATGTTTTTTAAGAAGTTATTTTTAAAAAAATGTGGGTTTTCCCATAAAATAAGATCATCTTAAGTTCATGTAAAAAAATTATCATGGTATACTACGCTTGGAGTCCCAATGCAGTGCCTTATACCCTATACTCCATTAGTCACCGATAAGAAGTAGTTAAAGTAGTTTTAAGTTTTTTTATTTTTTCCTTATTGAACGGTTCAACTGAAAATTGCAGCTTAATTCTTATAATTTGTTTATTATTCTATAATATAATGCATGCCCTCAAAATGCATCAATCTATATGCTAAATGAAAATGAATTTCTAACTAACTTACAAGTCCTGAAGCATTTCCTTCTCTTTGGATGAAGTTTCTAAGTTATTGAACTTTCTACTGGCGCACCCTCATCTCATCCTCTCATTCCCTATGAACACAACTTAATAAGATCAATAAAGGATCGTCAAGTTACTAAAGAAACTAAGAAACTATTTTATGCGTGTTTTACGCTTCAATAATAGCGTTTTTCGCATTTTACGAGGCATCGGGTTCTTCACGTTCTTGGACGTCCACGTTCAATCAATCAGAAATTAACAATCAATTTACGACGTGAACTTTTCTTGAAAAGACGTACAAGAATTTGCGGCCGATTGCTTAGCTTGGCAGTCGTTAAATATGGTCCACATACTTAGGGAGCGGAAACGAATGGACAAAAAAATTAAAAAACATGTATGCAGTTCACACCAGGTAGAAGTGAAACCTTAATAAAACTAAGCTGAGAGAAAATGAGATAAATGCAGTATCAGGAGTGGGATAATTATAGGATTTATTTTTTATAAATATTGGTACCCAGTTGATGATTTTTTTTAAATTTTATTATTCATGATCCATGTCTTCAATTTCTACAAGTGATACGAGCGGCTTATGATAACTAAAGTATGAGACAAAAGTTTTTGTTTCGATTTTATCAATATATCTGTGAAATACCGCGTCAATTACTGTTTTTGATCGGAATACCCTAATCCGTAAAATTTTATCTTGTTTATTCATGTTTTCTAAGTCATAGCTTCATTATTTGGAACCAAATATGGAATTAATTAGTTCCATTCTGCATTACTCAGAAGTAGAAATGGAATTAATATATTCCCTTATACATTACTCGGAATCAATTCATTCTTTACTGCATAGAAGGCGACCAATTTGTAATGAGTTCTAAATAGATTCTCCTGGAACCAATTCTATTTTTCACAACTGGGCAGGCGCACACACATACATTACAAACTTACTACATGCATGCGCACAACGCTTGGTAGACAAGAGTGTGGAGGCTACGAAGCACCGCACAAAGATAAGACGAAGATAATAGGAAACGCTACACAACTGTGTTCTATCTTATTGTCTCGCAGGCTCAATCCCATAGATCTATATGTTTGTCTCTTTTAGTGGTCGGTTTTTCGTGTGTCGCTTTTTCGTTTCATAGAGTTTCAAATCACTCCCAACGATTCTAAAGATGTTTTCACTTCAAAAACAAGTCATGATGCAAAGTTGAATGGATGCAAAGTCGAGAAAGGCCGCGGAAGGAATGGCATGATCAAGGTAAAAAAGCACTTGAGAGCGGACACGTGAAACGTAGGAAAAATCTGCACACGCACAATAGATTATGATATTCTAAATGTAGAAGAGACAAAAGTAGGGGGCCAGGCTAGAGTCATATGGCGTTCTATTCTGTTTACGTCTTCAGGGAAATAGCGTAATTTCAATTTGACATCTCAATAGAGACGAGAAGTTTTTGAAAGAGAATATGGATATCCAGGCGTTTTCAGGGCTTATGACCTGTCCTTGACTGGGTTAAGTGGCCACTTGATGTATTACAACATTCCCCATTTCACCTAGTATTTGATATCCATATCAGCTAATTATCAGAACATGTATATATACAGTAAAATGGCGCGACGCTTCACACTTAACCCAGCCAATGACAGACCACAAGCCCTGTAAACGCCTAGATATCCATATTCCCTTCCAAGCTTCCCGTCTCTGTTGAGATGTCAAATTGTAATTATTAGCCCGTAATGGGTGAAATCCAGTATTTGTCTACAAGTTTAGTATTTGGACACTCTCAAAATGTTGTTTATAAATAGCGTTATTTTTGGTTAGATAATATTATTATGTAGAGTATATACAAATATACGTATTATAAAATGTTTCTTACATCTATTAAAAAAGCATTTAAGGACGCACTTTACAAATTTTGCTGTATTCAAAATGATATTCTGGAAAAGGGAAGTATCCTATATTTTTTAATTCCGTTTTTTTTGTTTAATGAATATTTGAAATTTTCCCACGAATTTTTTTTTCTAAGGATGATAATAATATAAGGAAAAATGGATCTTATTAAAACGGATTGACCGCAAACGGATGCTTTGAAAGCCCCCGTCTCCTAAGCGAAAAAGGGGTCGTACTGAATATATAGTTGATGCGTAGAACCAGAGAAGTAGCCATGTATTTTTTTCAATTTTAGGCGCTACTTACATCAAAACTTGGTGAAAATGCCTTAAATTAATAGACGCATACAACATATACATGGTGTTACAAAACTCGATGTGCAAGCGGGAAATCAGTGAATATACATAATATTTGAAGTCGATTATGTAGAATATTTTTTTTTTATTTGACCCTTAATTTTCGAGAAAATTGAGTATGAATTGTTATCAAATATCATGAATTTAGTCAAACTAATACTATCTATAAATGAACAAAATAAAAAAACAGCATTTTTATATGAATTTGTGCAATTTTACTTAATCTGCAGTACTAATAAAAGCTAATATGAGAAGAAAAAAATAAATTTTAAAGCTCAAATTGAAAACTTGTAGATTCACCAGTTTTCGGGTTGTACTACGAGTTTTGTTACACCATGTATAATGACGTGTTTTTGCGTGAAATCGCGATTACGATGTTTTAAAAATTAATTACGGACATAATAAAAACAAAAATACAACAAAAAAATGAATAAAACAACGGGACGCCCTAATTAAAAAAAAACCTCTATTTTAAGGTCAAATTTTGTTTCCGCTGCTTACTTGTCTAATGTAAATACATAGTCTGGGCAAAAGATTTTTATTTAAAATTATAAATTGTTATAATTTTAAGTGGGAATTATTTTACATGTGATACCTTAGACTGGCTCTGAAGCTGATAATCATGCCTTCACGTAGTAAATTCCCAAGATTTAATTAACGAACCGGGTTGTGGTCTAGAGTTGGAGATTCTAGATTGAAATCTCTAGGTTCGAATCCCACTCTTTTTTTTCCTGTTTCCTGCTTTCTGGCACAGTTATTTCCGACTTTTTGAAGCAGTCTCAAAATTGAAATGTTGAAGCATATTACAAGAACTTGAGTGTTTCTTTTAAAAAATTACTACACCTGGTGAACCAATGCAATGCCCTATGCACCATTTTTGTAAGTAGTAGTAAGTGTATTTTAAAAACCCATTAAATGCTTAACAATATAAGTGATTATTAAAACAACAAGCTTGCCATAAAGTTTGTTGGGTTATCAACCGATTATGATAATATCGTAATAACTCATCCAACATTAAACGATATTAGTTAAATAACAAATCCCCTGGCAAGGAAGGGGCTACTCTCAATGGGGGATTTGGAGTTCGTTTATCTTCTCCGGGATTACAAGTTAATCTCTGTTTTATACACATTGCTCGTAGGAACTTTGGATCGATCTGCTTTCTTAGTTGTTTGTTTTATAAATGAACATGAGTTTACGAGAGATTATAGCAAAACATTTAAAATTGTACCAATATTTTCCTGTGATAAGGTAATAAATTATAATTATTACATATTATTGATATCCCAACAGAGACAGAGAAACTCTGGAAACAAATGTGGGATATCTAAGCGTTTACAGGGCTTATGACCTGTCATTGGCTGGGTTAAGTGGCCACTTGACGTACTACAACATTCCCCATTCCGCCCATCATAACCATATATGACAAATTTTGAAACTACTATATATTGAAATCGTCTTCGTCGTTCCGCTTTACATAATTTTTCTACGCTGGTGTCATCTGTCGAGAAGATTGCAAAGCATTTTTTTGGCCATCATCTTTTTTATTAGTGTAGGTAAGGCCCTACCGAGCTTTATTACTTACTCTAGAAGACGCCTGAAGATGTCTCTCCAATTATTTTATTTTGCTTTATATTTTTTAACAGTAAATATTTTTAAACAACATTTTTGACATTTTTTGTAGATAAATAACTGGATTATACCCATGCTGGGCTGATATCAGATATTATTGATATCCCAACAGAGACAGAGAAACTCTGGAAACGAATGTGGGTTATCTAGGCGTTTATAGTCATCAATTAATTAATTATGCTTAATAAGGCATTTAATTAATTATGCTTATAATCCAGTATTTTATCTACAAGTATTTGTATTCATTTCGAAAATGTTGTTTAAAAATAATTATTACAACTTACTTTATTATTTAGGTACTAGCTGGCCAGGCAGACGTTGTTCTGCCCATTCTGGTAGGTGAAGTTATGAGTTTGATTAGGTCCATGTAAAAGATTATCAGAAAATTTTGTGTTTATAACTATCACGCCATTTCCACGAATGGGTAGGCAGAGCCTAGCAAAATACATTTGTTCTTGCCTTCTCACAATGTCTTTTCATTTATTTTTTACTAGAACTACATTTGTGATTTGAATTTGAGATAAGAATTTGTATTTTACTTTATAATATATATACTGTTGCAATAGGTTATTAAAATATAAATAAACTTAATCAACTTAATATTATCAAATGGTATACTAACGAGAACTTACTTATACTACTACTATAATTATTAGGCACTTCATTAAAATAGAAATACAATTTGACATCTCAACATAGACGAGAAGTTTGGAAGGGAATATGGATAGCTAAGCGTTTACAGGGCTTGGCTTCTTATGGGGCTTTCGATAACACGAAAACAGTTGAGAGCGCAATGTGTTGTAAACATACCTATGCAGGCAAAATTTGGTACCCATGTCTTGTTTTGTATGGAGTTTAGAAGCTGGCTTCTTCTGAGTGAAGTTAGCTACATATTGCGATCGCTGCCTGTTTCGTACATTGTATTGAATGTACCTACTTCTAATTAATTTGACTCCTTTCAACTATTTTTACGGAGTGTATAAAATTTTATACGACTATTTTTGACTAAATTGGATAATAATATACTTACAATTTTGTGTAAACGTCATAAATATATTGTATAAAATGAGTTCAGACGCTGAGCTGACGTTGTCTTTTGAGAAATTTCCAATGTTCAAATGAATTAATGGCGATGTAAAAACATAATTTAAAATGCTAAAAAAGAAATCGACGTGCGTGCATGAGAAGATGTATGAATGTAAAGGAAGCAAGAGAAGTAGGTATGCCAGGAAAGAGTGTTGTGGCGTTCTATCCTCTCTGCCTACCCCTTCGGGGAAATGGAGTGATGGCTAGTTATTCAATCAGATGACTAAGTTTAACAAAAAGAGCTGAAGCGTAAGACGAATCATCTTACCCTCATGTAATACATTATTAACATTCACTAGTGTACCAAAACATTGCCCTATGCTCCGATAGGTGCGGATAAGAGTGCTTTTAAGATTGTAATAGAAATTGTGAAGAAAACATACATCCTCATGTTTTCACGCAAGTGAATTTTAGAATAATAATATGGGCTTGCCTTGCTGGTAAACCCTAGGCACGCCACTGATTCATATTATACATTGTATAAACTTTCGTGATTTACAAACAATAACAAATAAATAAATGAATTCTTGCTGGCACAAAAATAAAGTAACAATGCCATGGGTATTTATTTCTCAGCACTCAACACAATTTGTTTTATCACTATTATTAAGATAAGCGTAGGCGTAGATTTACACACTTTGACATCGAACAAAAGTCACACTTTGTTGTCAACTTCGCATTGAATATTTCCTGCTATTAGCAAGTGGAACCTATGTATGTACTACTATGACTCTCCCTAATGCGCACTCAATGGTGCATAGGGCGTTGCATTGGTATACCAAGTGCAGCGAACGTTGATCAATCGTTTACGTGAAGGTAAGATGACCAGTCTTACGCTTCAGTGCTAATCCAAAGTATCACATATAACATATTTTTCAAATTAATATTTTATTTGGACCCCCATTGGGAATCATGCATGTACATATCTACGTTTTAAATACTCATGTAATATGAAGTTGGTACCATTTTAATTTTTAATCTAGTCACCGTGCATCTTTCCAAGACAGGTCCACGCCCTGTGGCTCTGACACAAACTGCCGACGGATTGTCAGCAGTTGATATCAAGTACCTGGTGCTCTGTAAAAAAGGCAAGCATGGTTATGTCTCTCTGGAGGCATACGTAGTACCCCTATGAACATAATATATGGCCCAGTCATCCTATACTCCTCCGGCATTTTTAATGACATAATAATTACAAAAATCATAAATACGTGCTTTTCTTACTAAAAACAACTTTTACTTTAATTAAAAAACAAATTTGTTAAATCTTATGACATTTTGACAGATTTCAATTTGTAATAAAACCCTAGGGAGAAAAAAATTACGATGACCCACTTTTAACCTTCAAAGAACTGTGCTAAAAAGTTCCTTTGGGAATGATAATGTAACAGCGCGTTAAATACGTAAAAATCTCATCTTAATTTCATTGGAAATCATTTGCAGAAAACATAGTCGTTTCCTTTGTTGATATTGTAAAAACTATCGACTTAGTAAACGACAACTTTCTACGGACTTTGTCGATAAACGTTTATCGACTTTGTACCGACCTGTATCTACTATCTACATGTAGATATTGGTGATCCCTGCCCCGGAGGCATTCAGAGATGTCCACATGCTCCACATAGGAGTGGATGAGGTGAAAGAAGAAGAAAACTAAAAAAAAACACAAAAATGTACTTAAGAATTTTTAATATTCACAAAAAAAATTTGGTAGGTACTACCTATTTATATTTTACAGCTAAATAAAATTCTGACACTGTAAAACTTTGAAGAAAAATAAGTAAAACAATTTCTTGTATTGCATCTTTTGTGCTTATGTTTCAATTTATATATTTAGGTAGGTATTTATCTTTATGCATATATTTTTTTTTTACTTTTTACACTGTCGAGTTTATTTCCTAGTGGCAATTTCTTTCTACCAAACAACAAACAAAAGTAGTGTAATAAACAACCCAATACATATAAAATAAATATGCATTATCAATGGTTACTGATTCTCCCTGTTATTTATAAATACGTCCCGTAATACCTACCATACGTAATTTTTATTTATTCACCTTGAAGCATCCAACACACGGGCCGTAAAATTCATGAAATTCGTAGCCACTCATTGTAAGGAATGGGTTAGTATTGTAATGATGAAATCTGAAACCTAGACCACTCCTTTTAGTGCGTTTACACAACGTATAAAATCAAACAAACTAATATTAAATTTCTGTTTATTTATTGTGATTTCTTACAAACACGTACCTACTGATTATGCAGAGAGCAACACAGTCTAATCATTAAGTGATTAAAATTTGTGAAAAATACGCGTATTCGTGAAACGCACGCTACGCATAAAATCAGATTAACTCACATTCATTTTCTGTTTATTTATTGTGCTTTAACGCAAACACGTACGTACATGTTATGCACAGAGAAACAAAGTCTTATCTTAAATTGATTCAAATTTGTAAAATACACGTATTTCCTGTTTGGTTCTTTATCTTTTTCTTAATTCAGAAATCAAAATACAATCAAGTTACTCTGCAACTGGCATACCAATTTAGTACCCAATGCACCATTAAAAGTAATAGAAGTAATAAAGAATGTCCCTTGTCCCTGAATAAGTTTTATAACTATGGGAAACACGACATAAACAAATATTTGTATGGGACAGTATTTTTTTTATTCAAGTATTGCAGCAACACAAATAATAAGGAAAAAATACATCCTTAATAAATTTGAATCATAATATTCACTATTCAGAACGGTTTCCAACATAATAATAGAAAAAATTACAATGGGTTAATATGGTATACCAATTTTTGGGTGTTAATGTCTCTTAAGAGCTATGATGTTGTATCATTGAAAGTATTAAGGATGGGTATACTTAGAACTATTATGATCTAGGAAACAGGCGAGTATAACATGAATAGGAGTATCAGGTATCACAGTTCTACCCTCTGAGTAATGACCATTGTTATAGGTACCACTAATGATGGCTGCCAATGTTACACAGAAGGTGGGTTGAGATATTGTTGCGATCTCTTTGAACTTATGTTTTTTTGGTAGATATCGATGAACATGGATACAAATAATTATTGTAGAAAACTCGTTAGTAAATATTTTGAATGTGTACAAATACTTGGTTATACCTATTATTATCTATTATTATTATAGTACAAACTCCTTGTTATTGAAATCTTGACAGAGAATCTCTGAAAACAAATGTATATTATCTAGGCGTTTATGGAGATTACGTATTTTATTTTTTTCAATAGATGGCAGATAGAAAGACTCAACTTACAATATACTGCATATTATATAACTCTTTCAAAATTGACAGAATCTGTCAATTTTTGATCCAATCACATCATCCAATCATATCATCTGATTATGATTATTTAATCTGATGATGTTGTAATACCTACATCAAGGGGCTAACTCAGCCAATAACCGGTCATAAGCCCTGTAAACACCTAGATAATCGACATTTGTTTCTGAAACTTCGCTGATTCTGTCTGTTGATTGACTATCATTTAGAAATAACACAATGATTTTTTAATTTATTATTTTATGACATTAAATAGTGTATTTTTGTGTTACGAAATGTAGATCTGCTTAAAATGTTAACATATAAAAATGGTTAGTAAAAGTAATTTAATCACAAAAAAAACTATTATAAAAAACTTAGTGTAATATTTATTACAAAAATTGTGTTTTTCACGAAAAATAATTAAGTAAAGTAGTTTATTTTATTACCGAGTATTTACACCAAACATTTAATTTTACTTTTTACATTTAATTCAAAAAGGTTATTTATTATTTATGTGTAAATATTCATGTAATAATAAATATTATTTATGCAAAATATTACTAATATAACGTGTTTTTTTTATTCACATCGTTATAAAAAATAGAAGCTGTAGATTTTTGTTTGTATAATAAAAGAAAAATATAGCTACTTAAACATTTTATTTGGTTAAGGAATTTACAAATTCCCACAATTCTTCGAGGTCCGTTTCGATTTCTGGTGTAATGGCCATCTCCAAGTCTTTCAAAATGTCTTCCATTGATATTGTAGACATTATATCACTTGTGTATTGCTCTAAGGATACATTGCCTTGCTCTGAGGATGCGGGTACTTCATGACCTAAAGGCGGAAATACATTGTCTTGCTTATAGCAAAAGAATTGAACATCGGTTGGCAATACGTCTTGCTTCAAGGATGCAGATGCCACGTTTTGGTCGAATGGTGCAGATACAACGGATTGGACCAAGGGTGCGGGTGCAACGTATCGGTCCAAAGGCGTGGTAACGCATTGGTTCTGAGGCGCCTGTATATTGTATTCTTGCTCCAAGGGTGGCGATACAACGCCTTGCTTCATGGTTATAGATACATTATTATGTTCCAAAAACATGGATAAATCGTCAACAGCGGAAGCAGGTAACTCTATCCGTGGTGAGATAATCTTCAAGGCCCGGAACAAGCTAGGGCGGGGGACGAAAATAGACAAGAGATATGATATTAGCCTCTTCTGCTCCTCTAAGTTGATGGCGATATTATGTGGACGCTTTTTGAAGTTTAGCTTGACGATATTTACCTGGGTTTTGCGTTTGAAGATATCGTTGATCATTGCGCTTTTGCGGACAACGTCCACGGTGTTTTCAGCCACGGAAACACCAAAGTTAGCCAGGGCAGTTGCACCAATCAGTCTAGCTCCGAACTGCAGATCTCCAGGGAACATGCTTTCTACAGCTCGTTTGATATTTACCACACTCAAAAAACTTTTCCCCCGTCTTGGATTCATCAGCTGCGCTTTTCTAATAATGGCTTTTAATAAAACCAACAACACTTGGTTCATTAATGTTTTAGATTCAGAACTTAAGGGCATACTTGCCATTTTGTTGCTTACAGCGCACAATGCTTTTCCAAAAATGTAATTATCAGCCATTCAAACTCAAGTACAAAACTTTAACACAAATAACACACGTTCTGCTAGAATTACAGATTTGAAATGACTCTGTTTACTTTGCAAGTATCGCCAGAGCCTAGGTTCGATTTGAAATGAGAAACAAAGTATTAGAGTAACAGAAGGATGCAAACAAAAGTGTTTGAAATCTAAAAATTTTCAAAATAATTTTGTCAAAGTTTTGTCATAAAATATCTTTATAATAAAGAGTATCTAACATTAATGTCGCACCGATAAAAGAATTTAACCAATTTCTATTAAAATAATCCACTACAGATTTAACACACGTTTGATCAAAACATATTTTCGATTCTGTACTTATTAATTTACATGGTGTCCAGGAAGGTTTGGTGAAAAATCGAGAATACAGAAAAAGAAAAAAAAACCCATTGAAAACTAGGCGAAACCTTTTATTTTTTGTTAGAAATTAAGTTTTAAATAATAAAGTTGATAGGCTGATATTTCAATGAAATTCTAAGATTTCAAAAAAAAATTCTTTGTGTCCTTAAAATCAAATTTTATTAATATAAAGCTGAGAAAAAATTAACATAGGAAAAAATTAATATAAAATTGAGAATTTTAAGCAAGAAAATTATTTTTCGTACTTGGGCTAGTTCTCCTGAAAGACTTGTAGAAACCTTTCTGTAACTTCGATAAAATAAAGTCAGTCGACGTATATAATTTTTTAAAATATTAGTAAATCAAGGCAGTATATAAACAAGCAAGAAATTTATAAAATCGTAAAAAAATTGACTGTTTGCTTTATCCTCCTTATTTTTTTGTCCGTGACTGCCTTGTCATCCAGTATTTTTGTACTATGCGTCGATAAAACTGATCGTAAGTTACTTATTCACATACCACGTACACAATGCATTATCGTCGGGTTAAAGGCACAAGTTGGTAACTAAAAGCATTTTACCAGTTGTGAGATATTACTATGTTAATGTTTGTTCCTCAATACAAAACAAAAACATTTTTTTTAAAATGAAAAAGTTAACTCAGTTTAACTTGCATTAATCGCAGTTTATACAGTTTCTGGTGCAGTTGGCAAACTGTCCCGTATAAAGCGGAAGCTGTATGGAATATTGAATGGTCGGCGCGACTTTGGCTGACCTGACAGTTAATGTTTTTATGTAAACGTAGATATTGATATATTGAATGCTGTTAAAAATGTAGCAAACAAATTACACAATGTATTATTAGCTATATAAACAAGGAAGTTATTATCTTATGTGCAAATAATAATAACTACCGATCGCGCTTAAAAATAAAAATATTAAAAATATAACTGTACAATTTTCGGTTCCGTATAAAGTGCACATTAGACCTTGACTTTTAGTATTTGATGCCAGTTACCAAATAAAATATTCATTTTTTTATTTGTACTTATCAACTTTTGTCACTAACTCGGGTAATTTATGTACATAGACTATACCTAGTTAGAGTAAAGGGAGGAAATATTGTGATATCCGTAATTATGTAACCCATTTATTATTTTATGATCATTGTCTATTTCTAAGATAAACAATGTGAAGTAAGAGTTATTCAATGAAGAGTATCACCATGTATTTTATGCATTGATGAAATGTTTATAATATTTTTCGCGTTACCCAAAAATATTTTATACGGGTACACGTGGTTAAAAACAGGTATTATTACGATAAATAAAAAATACATCTTTAGTATCTATCCCAGAAAACAAGCGGATTGAAAAATATGGTTTGTTCCATTAGTTACACAACCCGAAATGCACGCTTTGCTTAGTTAGTATTGCTGTGAGAAACATGTATCACAATATTCCCTTCATCACAATACCTTTACCTAAAATGCAAGAATTTTAAAGTAATTATATTTTATTTATTCGGTTTTAACAAAATTAGGATCAGATTAAAAAATTGGAAAGGAAGAACAATTTGACTAAATTTACACCACAGTTTATTATGTATTTAGTAACATAAAAAATAATATAATGTAATCATAAATAAACACTTATGCGCACTTTATATGGGACAGAAAACTCTACAATTTCATGTGCAGTTTGCAAACTGTCGCGTTTAGATTGTAAAGCATATTATGAAATTTTAGCAAAAAGAGCTCATTTTCGATTTTCAGGGAGCAAGTTTGCATGGCATATTCTGGTAAAAAAGTCGTTAATCGTCAATCATTCGATTGGTTTTTGAAATAATCGGTTATAAGTCAGTCAATCGATTATTTTTTCAGTAGCCGATTAATCTGTCAATCGATTATTTTTTCCATAACTGATTATTTATCTGTACATCAATCGATTATTTTTGTATTTAATTAATTATTTAGTTATAAATATAACCGATAATGCCCATAACCATATGTACTAATACAAATATATATTTATTATGTCTTTTCTATTTCTCGTTGTGACCCAACGGTAACAAAATTTAATAATTCAACTCTTAAAAGTCTGTCAACTTAGTACGGATATATGTAAATTTCATTAAAAAGAATTCTTGCTGTGGTTGCAAAACTGTATTAATGTAGCATTTAATTATGGGGCGCATTGTTATTTGCATTCAAAATAGACAATATTATAATAGCGAAATCATTGCCGAGTGGTTTATTGCGGGTGACGGGATTCATCCATAAATTTCCAGAATTATACGTTTGCTGCAATAAATTAGCAAGCATCACTCATTGATTACTTACCGTTTCCATGTGCAAACATCACAATATAATAATAATACCAGGAGCAACAATAATGTATGCCACGACATGAAGATTTAATTTATTGGAGTGTGTGTACCTACATAATTACTGCTAAGGCGATGTACAACGTACACAGAGAAAACAAATACCAACAATTTATTGGAAATTTATTTACTTATATGATAAATGGAACACAAAGTATTATTATTCTTAGTCGAACAATTATTATTATTAGTTGGCAGACAAATTATTCAGCCTCTTGATATCAGAGTATGGAGTCCTAAGAAAAGGATAAGTACCTACACAGAATAATTCATCATCCGACTAAGAATTTATATTTCTTTGTTGGTAATTATTGAAGAAAAATAACAGGGCAACGGAAAAATCATTAAAAATAATAATAACAATAATAAAGATTTATTAAATAATGATAGATTAAAAAAATACTTGTTTAATCGGGATTATTAATTACCGCTTTAAATATGGAAAATACGCCAAAACTGTAAGTAAAGTAAAATAATTTAGTTTTATAGAGTTTTAAATGTTTGTGCACAATTTATCATGCCATTTATTTGCTTTAAATCAATTTGAGAAAGCGATAAAACGAAACATCTGTCAAAGTATGCCTTTCATCTATGGTGCATGGCAACGCGACCGTGATATGAACGTATGTTCATTGTGATCGGTCAAATGCTTAGCACGTTTTTAAGCACGTCGACAATCATCTGTGATTGAGCTACTGGGACGTTAATAGGCGGTCAAGTACCGTGGAACGTCACCTTATTTTTTTTCATAACTTCTTTTTTCTTGCGTAGTGGCGACACTGACACCAACGCTAATGCGCGAAGCCGTTAAATTACTTTGTAAAATGAGAATGGTTCTCTTTGCATTTTTGTACTTCTGATAGGCATCATCATCATCATACCATATCCGCTCCCTATGTGGAGCATATGGTTTCCACAAACTGCCTCCAGGCCAAGCGATCGGCCCCAGCTACCATGCATCCTCCCAAGTCAAGTCCACGTCCCGCAGCTCTGACGCAAACTGCCGACGAATTGTGAACAGTGGACAACGAGGACGCCGGCGCCGGCGCCGAGAACCTGCTGCCTTGTAAAATAGGCATGCATGGTAATGGTTCTCGGGAGGCATACGTAGTATATAGCCTGGACAGTCGTAACGCCTTCACCGGATGACAAAGATACCATCACTCATATTATCTACCTGAGGGTTTAAACAAGCATACATGATAAAGTGCAAAATGAAAAAAAATAAATCAATTTTTAAAATAACCGCAATCTCTAATTTACGTTTTTTCTCAATACCAGGGGCTATTCCATCTATTCCCATTTATTTTATATTTGTGTACATAAACACGTCAATTAATAAAAATTAATTAATAAAACTACCATTAAAATATTATTACCTATGTATATTAGCAAATAATATGCAAACGTACATTTTATTGCAAGCAATACATATAACACAAATATATTCCTAAATACAAATAAAACGATTATTCATTATTACTTAATATTAGGTACTTTTAAAAAGTAGTTAGTACCTACAAACTCCGAGTTTTTACAGTTTATAATTTATAAATGAATGATAATATGGTGTATTGTCGAGATAATTCGCAATTTTTTAGTCATTTAAGAACTAAAAATTAATAAATGTTTTTAATTTATGACTATTTAGAGTTGGTTATTATTCCTCAAAAATCTATTGAGCGGCATGTAATCGCTTAGTAGGGAGCGCGCGCCGTTTCACGATGAGACTGCGAAACTCCGGAGATTGTTCATGATATTCTGAGAAAAAAATCCTAGTTAAGTTTTTCAAACAACTCAATTTTAATTTCTAAAAAAATATGAATAAAAATTCACGTGTGTAATACTGACTTAAATTTTTGGACTGGAAATCACATGTTTTTTAAACAGATTTAGATTTCAAATATAAATTTTGAATGTGGGTACAGTGACCGGGGCGGGCTTCCTTGTTCCCCACTATTACGCCAACACTAACACTTTAAACAGAAGCCAGCATAACACGCGTCGCTTTTTAATTATACTTTTTAAAAATTAATGATTAGAAATGCTTTGATCAAAAAACTGTTTTAGGATTTTTTTCTCAGAATTCTATGAACCCTCCAGAGTTTTGCGGTCTCATCGTAAAACACGGTGTATATACAGAAAAAATAAAATATTATGAATCAGTAAATAAAATGAATACTATCTTTTGAAGATTTCAAGAGATTAATTTCATACAAAATTTCAAAGCAGGCATTTAACAAAGGTATATCAAAAACACAAATGAAACACGAATGAAAACACGAATGAAACACGAATGAAAACACGAGTCAAGAGACCTAGAGAACTAGGTTTTTAAATTTGACGGACGTAAAGCTTTTCCGGATCATGAACGAACAATGAAAATGCACCGGGGAAAATTTCTGCCAAATCCCGGATAAAGTCTAAATGTGGGTTAAGTTAAGTTAAAGTTTCGACCAAAATGGCAAAATGTCAAATGCAACATGACATTTCACGCTTAGGAATTGGTGAAGTCACTTCAGAAAAGCGGCCATTTGGAAAATAAAACGTAGGTACTTCGTTCATGTACTACTACGTTAAATGTAGGTGCAATAATATGTTCATGTTGCTTACAATATTTTAAAAAAATAATCATTTAATTAAAATTTTATATGCACTCAATGGTGCATAGGGCGCTGCATTGGTACACAAAGTGCAGTGAACATTGATAATTTGTTTCACGAAGGCAAGATTATTTTAGTCTTACTATTTAGCGCCAGTCCAAGGTATCACATATGAAATATTTTTATGCAAAAATCACATTCCAGAAATGATTTCGTATTGACCCCCATCGGAAATCGAACCCCCGATCTCATGCATGGTAGCCCAACGCTCTACCATTACATCACAAGGCGGACAAAAAAAAATAACTAAAAAGTCAAGATGTTAAGAGAAAGCACACCACGTGACTCTCGGCCGCTTTCCCATACAAACGTATTTCTCGATTTTCTCCCTGGAATTTAACATTAGAGCAATGATTTTTCCACACTTTTAAGATATCGACAAGATGCGTTTTTGTATCGATCTGATTTTTTAAATAATTTATTTATCTCTTTAAACAAATAAAACATTAAAAAAATAAGGCAATACAAACACGCATCTGGTCGATAATGTGTTAAAAAAACATGGGTATGATGTTAAATTCCAGAGATAAAATCAAGGAATATGTTTGTATGGGAAGCGGCTGCGAGTCACGTGGTGTGGTATGCTCTAAAGAAGAGCTTATGTTTACTAAAAAAAGTGAAAATTATATGTTACAAATAAGTATTAAGTGTAGTGTAAAAACGTTATAAATAGTTTATAGGTACAAATTAAATAATTACAGGAAAAAAAATATTTAGAAAAAATTATGATGCATGAAATCATATAATGTATAATGGTAATTTTTATTTTTTATTTTTTTTAAATTTATAAAAATAACATTACATAGGAAAAAAAAAATAAAGAATTCTTTTTCTTTTTCAATCTAATGCTCCCTAGGAGTTTTAACAATAAACTCATTTAGGGACAAATAAAAAACACATTTTCATTTTATTCTAATACGCACTGACATCACTTAGATCACAAAATAAACACAATATATACAAAAAATAGAACCAATCCAATGAAAACATAAAACCTAAAGAAACAATAAAGTGAATTATAACAGTAACAGCAAAACCATATATTATATCGACGCAAGTAGAAAAGGTATCATTCAAAATACTTATTAAAATTAATATTTTTTCAAATCAGTGGTCCTGTTTCGATAGTTAGATACAGGGATCTTAAACATGTCAGGTAACAAATTAAATTCGGAAAATTTACATTTACGTTTAGATAAAAAAAACATTAAATGTCAGGTCAGCCAAATGTCGCACCGTTCATTCAATTTTTACAGTTTTCGCTTTATACGGGACAGTTTGCAAACTGCGCAAGAAACTGTACAGTTTTCAGTCCCGTATAGAGTGCGCTTTACAGGTAATAAGGTGAGTTTTTTGAACCTCTTCGTAAATTTTGTACCGGCCGTGACTGTCAGATCAGTCATAATATGCTTCAGTAGCGGTCCAATGTATCTCACATGAAATATTAGTATGAAAACCAGCGACCTTTTGCACGGTACCCAAATGGCTTACCATTATGCTACGAGGCGAACCTCGTGAACCGTGACAAAAGGCTGAAAGGCTTTAATAGTAAGTAGTTTCAATATACATCTCTGTGCCTCGTGTGATAAGTGATTTAAATCAAGTTGTACCATTTTTGTGATTTTAAATAGAAATTATTTAAAAAAATGCTCTTTTTTGTTCTTACTCATGTACTTTTATCTGCTATGGTTTTGAGTTAGATAGTTTGGTCCAAAGTGATATAACTGTCAGAATTTTGGCAAAAAAATCGTGAATATAGATATATTATGTCAAGTTCCCCTAAGTAATTGCTCCACAGATTGTTTTTCGTTCGTAGTATAAGAGCGATTATATTCATTTTTCATATTTTATTTTTCACTACATTTATCGTGAATATTGATATATTTAGAGTTACATATATCTCTTTAAACCGATTTTCCTCAATAGTGATTAAGGTACAATAATTCTTACTAATGTACAAAAATTGTATCCTAATGTTTACAAAAAGACCTATTATTTAGTTGTATCCTAATGTTTGTTTATAGGTGCAATATAATTTAACTGTACTTTTATCATTAATTTAACACGTAATTTGACAACTATTGGAAAAAAAATGTTACTTTAAAAGTATAATATTGACTATAAAAATTAAAATGCACAATGAAAGTGAATGTTTTTATCTACAAAAAAAGTACTTGTGTGTATAACCTAGCCCCCCTTAGTTTACGAACTAGAATTTTCTAAATCTGATTTTGGTTCTCCTAAAAAGTGTTGATTTTTACTTGTACCTACCACTTATCATAGAAGCCACAGATCTATATGATCACATTACAATTGGTAAATTGAAGTGATGTGGAAATTCACAGAGTTCCGCTTCCGATTTGTCAGCTTTCTGGCATTTGATAAAAGGATCCCTTACATTTCAATGCGTACTTTGATTTCGTTATTCCCTTCAACATGATTACCCTGGACTGGAATTATGAATATCATCCGAGTTTTACCTGACGTGGTCGATGTAAACAAATAATATTTTTTTTAATTAACAATTTTGCAGATTTTTAACTTAACGCATAAACAGCTTGTAATAAAACATGTTTAAAAAAGAATTTTATTTATGTAAGATATTATTTTAAATTGAAGGAAATTGGACAGGTTTTCATCGACAGCGGAAGAAACTCAGAAGGTGGAAAGTGCATAAAACGAGATCACGAAAATCACACTTTGGGAGTTATTTCGAAGAATTATTCCCATTGGGATTCCACGGAGTAATTTTTATTTTGTGACTGCTGTCTCGCCTTTTTCGGCCATTTTACGCATGTGAAGCATTTGGGTTCCACAAACTGCCTCTAAGCTTAGCGATCGGCTGCCAGTTCCCGCGCGTTTTTCCAGGACAGGTCCCCATCACGTAGTTCTGACGTAAGCTTTTGATAATAAAATCAATAATTCTAACTCTGTCACTGGAAAAATGTTTGTAGTAGGTTCTTATACAGTAATATATTTGAGTGCACATATGTATATATGTGTACTACATAAATACAGGCATAAAAGCACTGCCTCTTCTACAGAAATAGCATACAAATTAAAAGTGCAACTAATTTAAATTTAAAACGCTAACCAAAATTCACGAATAGTCCGGACTAATTTACCTTATTTCAAACATACGCGCAAAATAATCACTAGCCGTGCTAAGCGCTGCGCCACACCAGCACCACCCAATGAACATACAAAATCGTGTTAGTAAGCAGTACTACACTCTGCATTTTTCTCAAGCCTAAATATCATCTTTATTCTCCGACTAAATGTGAAGGTGTGTGTTAATTTTCAGACAAAAGTTGTCATTTAAAAGCAGTACTTTACATGGCATGGTTAATTTTACTAGTGCTAAAATGACGCCGCTATCGCATCGTCAGTACGGTACGGGATAGCACAGTGGGTAGAGAGCTTTTTCTTTTGACTCGGTGCGGCGCGGCGCAGCGTTACATCGCTATCGGACGTAGGATCGATCCCCATACTGCATTTTTTAATATTTGTTTTTTTAATAATATATTATATGTATTTAGATGTAGATAATTTTTTAATAAAGAAATTTTGAATCTACGCATATACTTATGTACATATAGGTATGTACTGTCATGATTTGCAATTTTTGAAATATTTTTTTCTTTAGATAGGTAGGTATATTCAATAGAATTATTGTTTCTTTTTATACTGCCTACCCTGCTTAAAAACTCTGTGCACGCCACTATAAACATGGTGAAACAGAATTCGTAATACAACCCGAAAACTGGTGAATCAACATCATATTTGGAGGGAATGTGTTTTTTGACTTTTGAATCTGATCTTGAAAAAAAAATTTTTTTCTTCTTATAAAAGCTTTTATAAGTACCTACCGCAGATTAAGGAAAATTGCATAAATTCTTATTAAAATGTAGGTTTTGATTTTGTTTTCTTAATGGATAGTATTAATTTTACTAAATAAATGATATTTTAAATAGTAAAAAATTATCGAAAAAAAAATCAACTTTACTCTCAGTTTTCTCGAAAACTATGGGTCAAATCCAAAAAATTTATTCTACAAAATCGACTCCAAATATGATGTAAATTCACTGGTTTCCCGCTTGTACATCGAGTTTTGTTACACGGTGTATATGTATAGGTCTAAACTTAGAACCGTGCATCGTTCACACTTGAATTTCACACAATAAACAAAGTTGCAAAGTTGAAACAGAGCTTCAGGCTGGCGTTAGTAGTTTGTACTAATTTTTCAATAATCGGAACCTATAACAGCGTATCTAAAAAATGTGAGTAGTTTTATTTATTTTGAATTGCGTATTATTTTTCTATATATTACTAGTTTTTCAGGATGCCGTTATACGTTTTATAACTAATGCAATCCATAATCTAGGTATCTATGTTACACAATGAAATGCTATTCACGAATATATGAATTATTTTTGTGTATTTACAATAAATTATTAAGGGTAATAAATAAGAATATATTTTATAACTCCGCAGAAAAAAAAGTTCATATCTAGGTTTATAAATTATTGATATCTACCGTTAAAAATAATTGTAATTAGATTAATCAG
Source organism: Micrasema minimum (assembly GCA_022494985.1). Classification (NCBI taxonomy): domain Eukaryota; kingdom Metazoa; phylum Arthropoda; class Insecta; order Trichoptera; family Brachycentridae; genus Micrasema; species Micrasema minimum. The sequence goes on from JAGVSP010000569.1 coordinate 93,189, forward strand.
CATGTGATACTATTTCCGATTTTTATTTGATAATTTCAGTTTGTAAATAAACGATTTTGGAGAAAATCTAAACGTAACGGGGGTATCTGATCCAAATATCGTGACTTAAAGTGTGCAATGCTTCAACTGGAAAACCACACGATTGTATTAATATCTTATATAAATTTTAAATTAATGTATTATTAAGTATTCAACTAATTGCTATTGCATTTGATTTTGACTTCATTTGAACCTAAGAGATTTTCATTACTTACCTTGATGATTGAAAAAACACATTACTATTGTTATGAATATACTATATCACATTAGACAATGTAGTTTCACTAATGGACCCTCCATTCTTTCCAATCCTGCGCAATCTGCATCCAGCAAACCTTTTAATATTGTCGGCCTATCTCATCGCTGATTACGTTGGGGTATCGGGTTCCAATATCTCCACCTTTCGTCCACCTGTCATCCGTCATTCTGGCTTTGTGGCCTGCACATTTCCACTTCACCGACCATGCAAAAGGTTACCACATTTGTATCACTATCTATTTCCACCAGATTCCATGTGAATAAAACTTTTATTTAGATACGCCACTTGCGCACTAAGCCCTCTCTTTGTCACTAGTGCACACCTAACAAGCCAGTGGAGGGAATTAGTTTTTTAATTAGATACTTTAATAAGCAGTAAGCGGTAGCAGTTTGAAACAAGACTTTCGACCTATCCAAAATGGCGCTAGCGACGCTGGCCGACGCCGACGCCTGGTATTGTGGGCCTTAATGAATTTCTTAATTAGTATTTTCACCCCTGACCGAATGGTCTAAAACGAAACGTAAAAAGTTACCCAATTAAATTAGTCCTATAAAAGAACTTTGCACACATTTGCTATTTAGGATTTTTGCATCACAGGTAATTGAACACGGCCCTAAAAAGATATAGAAATTGTATTAATTTTAACCACCACTACATAATAACGTACGGATCGATGGTACAACAATCATTCACTTTTGTAATTTTTACTATCGTACTTAAAAAAATGTGGAGACCAAATTCAGATTCTAGCTTAGATTGATTATACCACTATGACTTTCAGCCTTATGCTTAAGAAAAATCCATTTTAATTTTTGTTGTAATTTAACCGGATATCTTTGTGAATCCAGCGCGGCGTCCAGTGGCTTAGCCATTAGAAAAATCCATTTTAATTTTTGTAATTTAACCGGATATCTTTGTGATAAAATTTGCAAAAGGTTATTTCAAAAACAAAACGCAAAAATAATTGATACGTAATTTTTAAATACAAAGAAAAAATAATTTAACATCTTTTTCGTAACAAAAATTAACCTTGAACCGCCAAATAATATTTCTTATTTTTTTTTTAATGTATTGATCCAATCAATAACGAAATCCAAACTTTGGCAAAAGCTTTACTGAAAATGACAAAGGCCTTTAAATATTATTTACTTGTCCTCAAGATATGGAAAAATACGTAAGTACCTACTTATTATGAAAGGATGTTTACATTTTATGTTAAAATCAAAAAACGATTTTTTTGGTTCTACGTGATTTAAATATCATAATAGCCATATAATAAATGCCATATCAATCAATAGATGTTTACATGTTATATTTTCCCGAATTATTAGCTAGAATCTCATTCTTTTGAAAACCTGCTCACAAAATGTTTTCTGAGGATGTTTAGAATGTATCCAAACGCACGATTTCACGTTTGATTGTCAATATTATTCACATGAATCTATTGAGATATTGAGAATTGGAAAATAAGCTGTAGAACCATACCATATGGTAGCAATGGGGAAAGGTCCTATATTTTTGAATTCCGTTTTTTTTTGTGAATAGTAATAAATAATTGAAATTTTTCTTTGAAAAATAAAAATTCAAAAGATTCCTCTTGTAAATATTTGCAAACAGGGCTTAGAAAAACGGATTGACCGCAAAAGGATGCTTTAAAAACACTCGTCTCCTAAGCGCACAAAAAGGATCGTACTGAATATATAGTTGATGCGTGGAACCAGAAAAGTGGCCCTAAACTTTTTTCTATTTTAGGCGCTACTCACATCAAAACACAATGACCTGTTTTGAGGAATTTGCTATTATGATATTTTAAAAATTAATTTTTGACATAATAATAATAATAAGAAAAATAAGATATAAATCACCACCTAAAAAAAAATGTCCCATAGTCCATTATTCCTTTTTAAATGAAAAATTAAAAGATCGGAGAGAACTGTGAATTCAGTTGAATCTAAGAGACATACAGTAGAAAATAATTTAATTATTTTTGAATTTTTATTTATAATTTCTTATTGAATTTAAATTGAAATCAATGCAATCTTATGATATTTGCACATATTTATTTTGTGAATACTATTTTCACTAAAGCCCGAGTGGTTTTTGATTGAGAACGCATCGGACCCTCCCAGGCGCACTTGCATTATAATTTCTTTTAGCCGTTCTTTTATCACTCACTCGCTCCACATGACCAAACCATCGTAAAAGCCCTTTCTTAATTTAATCGTAGAAGCCTGAGGAAGGCCAAGAAAGACATGGCATGATCAAGTAAGACGAGTACTTGAAAGCGGACATGTGAAAAGTCGGAATAATAGGCGTGTGTGCATGAGAAGATGTATGAATGTAGAGGAAGCGTGTCAGGACAGACTGGTATGGCGTTCTATTCTCTCTGCCTACCCCTACGGGGAAACGGCGTAATGGTTAGTTAGTTAGTTAGTACAAACTATAATTTTTAACAATTTTATAAAATAATTTAACTTTCCCTATTAAGTCAAGTCCACGTTCCGTAGTTCCGGTGTAAACTGCCGATGGGTTGTCAACAGTGGACCTCCAGGACGTCAGATTTTTTTTATAAAAGACGTTCCATAAAATTTACGTACGTTTTATCATTATTAAGTATTATCTGAAATAAAATTTTAATATGAATTATTTTAAATACGACTTATAAAGTTTTGTATTTATCAAGAACTTTGGATTTTTATGTTTCAAGGAAAAGAGGTGGGAGCTGTCCAAAATAGTTTTAATTTTTTTTTTTGTAAATAGTAAATAAGTAAGTAATAAATAATGTTATATGTTGAATACAAAACTGGTGTCATTTTAAAAATTAAATTGAAAATCCCCACCGCTTGTAACAGAATTTACATAGCTTCCGTTCCAGCATAGCATGATTGAGTTACTTTTATGAGAATTTGAATGAATTTGTATTACTTTCAACTGAAAAATATCACAATTTTCTAATAGAAAACTAGATTTTAGTAAGCCGGATGCACTTCCGTCTGAGGTGCTGGGGATTCGTCAACTCTATTTGCAATGGGACTCTTGTGCTAGCATTGCAATCACCAACGTATCTACGTGTAGATACATATCGCATTTATGACGCATTTATGTAAAGTATGAAAATATTTGAATGATGTGCCGGCACCGAAAACATTTCACATTAGGGTGGCGCGCCCAAGAATAAACTGGGCCCGCGCAATTTAAGAAAATATAATATTTTGTCCCTGAAAAAAACGGTTCGATAATGAACATTACTGACTGCCAGTTATTGGTCCCCATATAATATTTATTGGAGCAAAGTGAATTTAGTTGCGCCAGTTTTTGGTGCCGTAAAGTTTTTAATTATTAATTTTACATTTACTACACTAGCTATCAAAAATCTGTCTTGTTTGTTAAGACAACTAAAAGTTTTTTTTTTCGTAAATTGCACGGGCACACTTTATTCTTGGGCGCGTCACCCTAATGTGAATAATTGTTCTCGGTGAAGGCACATCAGTAGTCATAACTACGATATATCTACAAATAGGTACTTTGGTGAATGTAGTGTTGATATAGGTAGTTCTAACTTTGTTGAAAGCAATTGTATAGGTAGAGTACGTATTTATTAAAAGTGTGTTTTGTTATACCGATGTACCAATGCAGTGCCCTATGCGCCATTGGGTGCGGATAAGGGAAAGTTGTAGCAATAAAAGTGTTTTGTTATGATTAGTTTTTAATATCGTTAATTGACATCTCAATAGAGGCGACAAGTTTGGAAGGGAATTCCTTGAGGTATATTTATACGAAAAAAGCGCTATATAAATTATCCATTATAATAATAATATAGATATCTAGGCGTTTACAAAACTTATGACCTGTCAGTGGCTAGGTTAAGTGGCCACTTGTGGTTTTACAACATTCCTAGTGTTTGATATTAGCCAATTATCAGCAGGGTAGTCAAAACGTAAATTCTCTTTTTTTTTTAGTTTTTTACATCCACGGGCATCCAAAAATACTGCATGTATGTATGTTGCCTTGTAGTTTTCGAGTTAAGAGGTAAAGTTCAAAAACAAAAAAGGGCAACACAACTTTTTGAACGTACATTTGAACGAATGTAATTTTGAAGGAACATAATTTTGAACAAACATAACAAATGGCGTGATGGTTAGTTAGTTAGTTAGTTAGTTAATTTTTGAACGTCTATGTTTGGACCAACTTGTAAACAGTGAAATTGCGCGACGCTTTACATGTAAAAACTAGAAAATGGCCAAGCATTTTAGCAGAAACTAGGAAATATTTCACCTACTAGGAAACACCCGAAGATGACTCTCCAATTCGCTATGCTTATAACTTTTACCAGCTAAAGTTTCAATCGTGGATTCCAGATCTAAATTCCACTTAATCACCACTTTTTTCCTGGCATAGTTATCTCCGGCTGTTTAAAAATTTCCCCACAATAAAAACAAAAACGTTTATTTTTATTAAAAGTTATCTTCAACAGTTTACCACTTATAAATTTATCATTTACATAATGGATATGAACATTAAATAAAGGACTTCTTAGATATTCATTGTAGCTGTTATAAGGAGACTAAACAGAAAAAAAACACCTTGATTCATAAAAAAAAAAGAGAAATTAAAATATCACTTTATGATAGGATATCCAATTTAAAAAAAATATTTAGGAAATAAAACAAATAATTATCGATACAATAATCGAGATCAGAATTTTCTCAAAATAAGATGACCCTTATTTGATGTGCATTCTTGCATTCGTGATAATATCGTCTATGATACAACATATTAATATTTCATGTGTGATACCTCGGACAGGTTCTGAAGCGTGTAAGGCTGATCACCTTACCTTTATGTATTAAAATGATTAAGATACACTGCACTTGGTGAAACAATGCAGTGCCCTATGCACCATTGGTTGTGGATAAGGGATAGTAGTAGTAGTATGATACAACGCCAAAGCCGTGAATATGCAGAAATGTAAAGATTTTAAGCTAAAAAGTTGTATAAACTTGTGTAAATTTTTATTAAAGTAGATTAAAAGAATTATATAAGAGATTGTTATCTATTTTGTTAGAACTAAAATAGGTTTCAAATTTCCATTTCTAAACTAAATATCTCCAATTAACGTTCTGTAAGTTCGCGGTATTGGCCCGACGACGTCGACGATATGTTTTAGTTAAATTATGTATTTATTATTATATTATAATGTTGTTATTAAAAAACTCGATAGTCTAAGTCTAAAGCACTCGTTAAATATAAATTACGTAAATTAAAAAATGTAGAATAACTTGTTACAAAAAATATATGCTGTGATAAAGGGCAGGGCAGATGCTAATCCTCTGACAAAGCTTCGCGCCAGTAGAATTTTTTTAACGATACAATTTGCCAACTCAAAGGAGGGGGAAGCTCAGAGATTCATTATAGCCATCTCGTTGGTTTTGCAAAAACAAAGTGCGATATTCGAATAAATTCAATTTCCTGTTTTCTCGTAGAATCAAATAAGAGTTGAATTTATTCAGTTTCCAGATGCTGATTCCTGAGTTTGTTGATTGCCACCTGAGCCGAGTAGACTCTTGGCAAGATTTTCGCCTACTATGAATTTTTCACATTTCAAAATTGAATCACTAAAACTTTTCAGGAACATGTATCACCTTACTGCTTGAAATTGTGTAGTAAACCCATCAACAAATAAGTTGAGATACCGGTATTATTATGATGTTAGCAGATACTATCTATGTCGCACATTCTGTATAATATGTATGTGTATCGCAAAAAATTCCTTGCATTTATGAAGCGTAGATGCCGTCAAGCATAAAAAATTATCAAAGGAAATTTAATTTTTCACGTCAAATACGAGTCATAAATGAAAGACATTTTTTCACTCGCGTGATGAATTGCCCCGCGGGGCTATAATCATGAACGAATCAACTTATGTAGAGTATTTCGATTCCCGGCGAGAACACAAAAATAAAAAAAAGTAATTTTCCTTAAGCCTGGGTGTTTGTGACGTTGTTTCCCTATGTAATTGGGCCTCTTGGCCTGTTGAGGTGGTTACATAAACCCTTCGTAACAACCCTCTTCTTTAAACCCCTCTGGTTCATACTAACTATAGAAAAAATTCGTATATATGGCGAGCCTCCAATAACTTTAATAAAATATCTAAAACATTGAATATATATTTATTTGAGAATAACCATGGTGATTTGCGGCGTTTGCTTTCCGAGTGAAATCACACTTTGTTGATCACATTTTGTTGAGTTGGCATTTTTTTTCTTTCTTTTCTAACTTTTAACTCTCTTTTATGTACATATAATAAATTTGTAGTAATCTTACGATGATAATATTTTTCTTTCTTTTTTACCCATTTTTGTTACTACCTGTGAAAACCTCTTGGTCTACTCTGTTTTTTTAAAATGTTTATTATAATGATTATTTGACTGTTGGTTTTCCTATAAATAAACAAATAATTTTTTCTCGATTTAAACATGGATCAATAATTGTTTTCAATGCACATAAATTGCACGTATTTCATTACCTTAAAGTACATAATATACATAATATGTACAAAATAATAACCCCGGCCTCAGGTGCAGCCATAAAATATTTTTGTCAACTCTTTTATCGTATTTAAGTAAATAAGTGAATTTGTATTTAAGTAAATATTGTCATTTCATTACATAATTAAGAAATTATACTTATGTATGCTGTTTCAGATGCGAATGTATTTTTATGTTTATGTTTGAAACAGCGCTCCAACATATTGCAAGGATGAGATAACGCGTATTAGGGTGGAAATATTATTCTAATTAATTGCTAGACACGTGAAACATTGGAATAAAGTTTCTCTACTCTGTTATGAATCATTCGTTCATGTAGGAATTTTATATGTGCACAAATATACAATAATCAATCTCACTATAATTATTTTATTATCCTTTTGAAAAGAATTAATTAAATGCCCAGAGAGTCAAGTATTTTTTTAAAACATTTTTAAAATATCTTGAAATGCCTTAAGACTCCATAACTCAGACCATCTTATATTTTTTTAAATATATAAAAAAACAAAAAAAATTACGGAAAAACAATAGTTTTACATAGTACAATTTAAAGGTATATGTATAATTCCAATTTTTATTTTTTTACAAATATGTAATTAATAATACCGATAGTAGTAATAACAGCTTTTAGTAAATAAAAAATTGAAAATAAAAATCATTAAAAAATGAAAAAAACAAGAAAAAAAAGAGATGCAAGAAAGGAAAAGGACAGTTAGGTCAGGGAAAATGGAGAAGGATGGAAAAGATACAATTAATATTTTATATATTTATTATTTTTAAATACCGGGTTGTGGTCTAGTGGTAGATTTGAGGATTCCGGACTAGAATCTCTAGGTTCGAATCCCACTCCAGCACAACTTGTTTCCTGCTTTCTGGCTCAGTTATTTTCGACTATTTGAAAGCAGCCCGAAATTGAAATATTTGAGTAAATCATAAGAGCTCAAATATTTCTTTTATTCTTTAAAAAAAATAAAAATATATAACAATAATCTCAATCAATTTTACAATACTTAAAACAGTTTTTTTAATGTTTTAAGTTTAGTGTCAAAGATATCTAAAGAGGGCAATATTTGTTAAACACGTAACAACTACGATAAATTAAAGAGTTATTTGTTGGCAATGGGTTATGAAATAAATTTGTTGGTCGTATAAATCTGAGAGAAACAGAAATAGTTGGAACCCTTGATGTTGGGGGTTTAATTTGTCGCAAGTGACCTTAGGTATATGTAACTACTTTCAAGGGATTGGTTAAGTCACTAATCATCCTGTATACCTATGCATATTGGATAATAGAGTTAATCAAATTCAATCTAAATATGTGTCTTAATACACTTACTTAATGGTTTAAATGAATACATGCAAACTTTTTACTTTTGTGTATTTTCCTTTTACTTTATTTATTTTATTAACATCATATTTTTTTTATTGTATAAATAATATTTTTTAATGTCGAGGAAAGCATTTTATAGGTTATCCGTTTTAACTTTAAATATTAGTCGACAGCTGTCATTAAATGTTACAAAAATAAAACGTATGGTTTTTTAATGTTAAAAAATGAGTATTTATCACTAATACTAGCACAAACATGGTAGGTTGATAAAATAAAAAATGCTCAGTTATTAAAATTTAAAAAACTTGAGCACAGTAATTAATGTCAGGTGTATTTTTATTGCATGACCATTGACCATGCTTTCAGGGTCCAATTTATTAATGATTATTGAATTCACAACTGTCTTTTTAAACATTGAATATTTTTAAAGTAACTACTTTTTTAGGCAGTTTTCAAAATGAGACAAAATTTGGTTCATAGACTACAAAAATCTTAAAATAGAAGTCGTGTTTTAATGACGTAATTGACCAAAGCATACGACCTTTATGTATAGGTATATAGTAATATCCTAGTACCTAATTAGTTTTCATCAACTGGAAACCGAATATTAACTAGATATTGTTAGTCCTTTGGTAATACGTATGTTCCATGTAATAGGCCGCCTATTATTGGCATTGGTGTCTGTTGGATTATAATATAAATGAAGTTGCTTTATAGAGGGTGGGATTATGTTTCTCCTTAGATCAACAGACAGTAACTACCCAATACAGTAACTAGAAATGGATTAGATTTACTGCAGAGGCTGAATATGTAATTTGGACCCATGCGAGCGTCGCGTGCCTGTGCCAAAACAGATAATTAGACCAACCTGGCGTTGAAACTATGCCAAATTTCAAACATCAAAATACATCGGAAGGACTTGTAAACATTACTTTTATTTTTATTTGATAAGCGAAACTAAAAAAAACCAAGAGATTTTTTTAATCTATTGGAACCAATTTTATTTCTTTATATCTAAATTATCAACAGAAATATCAATTGTTGAATACCAAAAGAGAAAGAAAAAATCAAATCATAAAACATGTAGATACCTTAATTTCCTACTCCAGCACAACTTGTTTCCTGTTTCCGGCGCAGTTATATCCATCTATTTGAAGGCAGCCCGAAAATTGAAATATTTTAGCATATCAAAAGAACTCAAATGTATCTTGATATAAAAAAGAGTTTTCACATAAAATTAATGTATTTTTTCATACGTACCTTGAACTGGCGCTAAAGCGTATAAATAATCATTTTGCTTTCTTGTACCAAATGGTTGATTCACTGCAATTGGGGTACCAATGCAGCTATGCACCCTTAGCTGATGATAAGGAAAACTAGTAGAGGTAGTAAGCGCACCGTTAAAGCAACCCAAGTAATATCAAATTATTAAATAATAATGTTTAATTTTAACGACATAAGGGTACAGATCACCAATGTATCGACAAGCAGATAAAAGTCGACTCGTCGATACGTGGACGTTTTTCTATGTCGATACAAAGTCTATGTATATCAACCTCGTACCGATCTGTGGCTGCATGTAGATATATTGGTGATCTGTGCGCAGATGACAAATTAGTGTGTTGTTAAGCAATGGTGGAAGTGGAATGTATTGTGCTAATTAGCGAAACCACTCTAGCTGGTTAACGTTTAAAACGTTTAGATTAATTTGAACCGCAGGCGCCGCTTACAATTTTCTCAAGCTGCCACTTTTGTTTGAAAGTGCTAATATTATCACTCATAATACTTGAGACATTATGGCTTGGAAAACAAAATGCTCGCTTTCGTATTTAGTTGACATAAAATGTAGAGGTGGCACCTCACTTACTGACGATTTATGAGAATGGTGTAGGTAATGGTTGAAAAGAACATTTCTTAATGTTTTGTATAATGATAAGAAATCTTTACAACTGTACGATATTTTAACAAAGGAAATCAGGATTATTAATTCATTATAACTATCAAGCATTTTAGTTTTATTTTATACTTTCCAATTGTTGATTTTTAATTATTTTATTTTAAGTGCATTCTAATAAAGTAATGTTTTTTTTTGTACCCGAAGATAAACTGGCAACTTCCGTTTATCGAGGAAATATTGTTTTTTATAATTGAAATTTAAACGGAGGACATGGAGCTCTGGAAACGAATGTTATGGATCATCTAGAATTATATTCCCACCAGGACAGTGGATTCAGGTCTACAGAGCAGTCTGCAGAAAGTGCAGTCTGAGTGCAAGATAGTTGACAAAAGCGGGAATATGCAATATTAGTACGGGAAATCACGAAAAAAGGAATTCAGAAAGAATGACAATTTTTCTGAATTCGTTTTCGTTGACTCTCCGCAAAATGTTGATGTTGAAGTACCGCCCAACAATTGTAATCATTTTGTAATATGTGAAGTTAAAATAAAAATAATATAATCTACCTCAAAGAAGTATTGTTGTTTAATAGTTAAATAATAACATTTATTTCTGATAAAAAAATAATAATAATAAATAATACCCTTATGGATGGAAGCGAAGTAGCGAGTTGGAAAAAGAAGGATGAATGTAGATTGAATGCAGTTGAAATGCGATCTCTCAGGTGAATGTGTGGTAAAACTATGTGTGGCAGAATACAAGGCTGAGATAAGCATTATCGACAAAATTAAGAAAGGTCTTTTACGATGGTTCGGTCATGTAGAGCGAATGGATGATAAAAGAACGGCTAAAAAAATATATGATGCGACGGTGCCTGGATGTAGAAGTCGAGTAAGGCTGAGAAAGACATGGCATGATAAAGTAAAACAAGTGCTTGAAAGTGGGCATGTAAGAAGTCGGAATAATCGACGTGCGTGCATGAGACGATGTATGAATGTGGAGGAAGCAAGAGAAGTATGCCAGGACAGAGTGGTGTGGCGTTCTATCCTCTCTGCCTACCCCTTCGGGGAAATGGCGTGATGGTCAGTTAGTTAGTTAGTTAAATATTAGTTTTTAAATAGAAGGTAATCTATGCAATCTTATGATATTTGCTTGTACGTTAATAACATTGGTTACACTGAAGCCGAAGCGGTTTTTTCTTGAAAATATGACGGTGGAGTAGGGATTTAAACCGGCGCGGCGATGTCTACATTTAAATACAGCGACGATACCACTGGATAGTGGACAGTCAGCGCCACCCGTTTTCACTTTGTTTGTGTTTAGTATAACTGTTATGAGATAAATCGTCAAAAATGCATTGCTTTAATGCGTATGAAGCCCAATGCTGTAAATTTGGGATTATGGATACAAACTAATGTTAATTGGCAGGCAAAATAATGACAGAGAATAAAATAATGACAGAGAATAAAATAATGACAGAGAATAATAGGGTATTACCAAAGCCAGATCACAAAGCTCCACACGTGATGACATACTTCCTACTAGTCTGAGCTTCAGGATTTGCGGACTAGTGATCATTAATGCCCTTAAAATGATAGGACGTCCATAATGATAAATACCTCTAATTAACTATTTGTAGCAGTCGTAGGGGCAATGCATTTGTATGAGGAGTTTTAGGGAAACCTAGAATAGAATAATGTTTTTGTGTAAACCTTGAAATTTCATGTTATTGCTGGGTGCTTCTTTTTTGAAACTTATCTTTGCGACTTCCCAAAAAAATTCATGTTAAAACTCAATTACTTGAAACATTAACAGATAAATAAACGTCGGTCGTAAGTATTTTTTTACAATAAAATTAAATTACTTTTAGATATTAAGTTAGCTTTTATTATTGCAGCGAGGAGTCAAGTTATGATGTATAAAAGAGGACACTTTTAAATTTAATCTGCGCTTTAGGGCGTTAAATTCTATGCGAAAACCATAATTTAGCGGGACATAAAATGTATCGTGCTGGCTTTTTGTTTGCATAACACCAGAACACGGTAATTTACGATTCTCTGCTGTTACAATGGGTTATACATAACTTCATTTCAAATTTTCATGTTTAGTTTCACAAAATATATCTACTAGTTGAAATACGAGTAATATGCATGAAAAGTCTGTTCTAACTGATCATCAACTTCGTTATTTAATTGATGCCACCAAAAATGGTCTAATTTGCTATTAAGACAATTTCAATATTTACAATTACCAAATAATAAGTAGGTATATAATGTATCTTTTAAATGAGCCAAAAAGAATAATGATTGATTTTTTAATAAAAAAAAGAGTTTAAATGAGTTTGAAATAAAACATTAATTAAAACAAATTTGGAAAAAACATACAAAGTAATGAATTTAAAATAAATGTAGGTAGAAGAAATCCAAAAATATTACATAATTTATAGCTTAGATGGCTTAGATGAAACCGATCATTTTATAAATCATAAACAAATATTGTAAATAATTTTTCTAGGGCTATTAAAAACTGCAGAATTGACTTAATATTTTACTCACCTGTTAATTATTGCTTTAATAATAATTGCTAAGATAATAATTGGTCTTTCGATCACAGAAATCTGTTAGATTACCCATATTAATTAGTAATCACTAGTTATACAAACGACAGCCTAATGCAAACAAAACAATTAGAATTAGCAAATTCATATTTTGAAAGCTTATATATCACCCCTCGGCGTTCAAGTCTAGAGTAGAATGAAATTCTGGAATACTGACTAGAATTATTCTAGAATGTTACTACCTTCATGGGAAATGCCTACTGAAAGCATTTAAGTTAGTTTGTAGAAGCCCTAAGCAAATACAGGCGGAGCGTTATATTTTGTGTAAATGTTCCACTTACCAATGTTATTTTTAAAAGAAAAAACAAATATCTGTCGGGAGTCGTTTTGAAAATATTATCGTTTATGCGACAATGGTTGAATATGACTGTTAAAAAAAATCTGATAAGTGATTACAAACGACTACGGAAGTAAACACGTTATTTCATAGTTGATAAAAACACTACCCAATTTACTTTATATAATTATTAAACATGAGCTCTATTACATGTTTTTATAAATAAGCTGATAAAAATTTGTTTCTAAAAGTTATAAGCATTACAAATTTGAATAGCCATCTTCAGACGTTTCCTAGAAGGTGATATAATTCGGTAAGAATCTCACTTGCAATCATAAAGGTTTCTTATAAAATGCTCAGCAATTTTCTCAATGGATGACAGAGAGGTTCCACATCTACGTGTAAAGCGTCGCGCCATTTCACAGTATTTATACAAGTTCTGATAGTTGGAAGATATGGATATTAAATACTAGGCAAAATGGGGAATGTTGTAATACATCAAGTGGCCACTTAACCCAGCCAAAAGCCAAAAGTAGGTCATAAGCCCTGAAAACGCCTTGATATCCATATTTCCTTCCAAACTTATCGTCTCTGTTGAGATGTCATATTGTCTATTACATGTAATTACAATACACAATACTTAAACATTTTCATATGCGTAATGTTTTCTACAAATAAAAACGAAATTTTATTACGATCATTAGGTGGGTGGCTAGATATTCAAACTAAATATATTCAATTGGGATCTTTCCGATTTTTTATTTCAAAAAAATGATTGAAAAATTACAATATCAAGGGATTTTTAAAAAAAAATTTACGATGTCATATGAATTTTTTAGTGCGGTTTGAAATAGCGTTTTTTCAAATCGCTCGCAAAATCCTCCATTTAGCGCGCATGCGGTGTGACGTCACAGTAATATGGGCGCTCACTCCGGAATGAATTTCCCGCCTTCCACGGTAGACGGATATGACGTCATTAGCCAATAACGGGCGTTAAAATCCACTCGTAATTTCGTGTTTTTAAAACATAAATTGAAAACAAAATTTTTGATCATTTTGTTTTATATCGTTGGAATTGTAAAAATATACTTTAAATATTTATAGCGTTTTCATCGGGAAGAACCCTATTGTTTGTCAAAAAAATTATCTTCAAACAAATAGTTATCTACTCAGAATCAATGGTTCATGAGTGAGGAGTGAGGATGGTGATGATGCTCGACTATGCATGGCTCGCCTATGGACGGTCTCCAGGACCAGGAAGTGTGCTGCTCTGCAGGCTGCAGGCAGTGACAGTGAGGATTGAGGATAGTTCAGTGACCGAGCCGCTCCGTCTGGTCAGCTGACGTTAATGCGACTTTGTCACTTGAACACTTTCCAAAATAACAATTTTTTCATCCAGTTTCTTCTTAAATAAGAAATTTTTACAAACTAGAATGAAATTTATAACTTAATAGATAAGGATTGCACTTACCCTAAACAATCTGAAATTGACGGCAATCTTTGTTTTCTTTTTAACCTTTCTTCCGCAGTAAATTTCTATCATATATCATTTTTTCTTAGCGAATTCCCTCAGGGAAATCTCTCGAAAGCGTAAAAGATCTTTGTGTGCGGGTTGCTGTTTTCTCTGGAAGCAAAAATAAATAAACATCCCCTTTGTAAAGCAAACTAAACGTATCCCAACCCATATAGACAAGTTTATGCCTCATACGTAGATGTTTAATAATTCTCTTAAAATTGTATTAATTATTATGTTAACGAAAGCAATAATACTCGTTATGTTAACTAAGGTATAATTTAAAAAAAATACACATACGATTTAAATAACTATGTTTCAATTCATAGTCTATCAAATAAAAGCGGTAATAAATGCATGAAAAACTATATTATAACTTACATAAACTTGTACTACATAATATATAACCTATAATATATATATTTACTTCTAGGTATGTTATATTAGGTATATATGACCCCCCATGTCTTATAATAACCAAGTTTGTTCTATACATTGTATGAACAGAAAAAATTTAAAATGTTTTTTTTTCGTAAATTCTGTTTTAATGGTAATATAACTATATTTATAATAGGTAATTACCAGCGATATGCAAACACTATGTATAAAGTTTATGCTAGAAGCACTCATATTGTAGCTATTATGTGTAAAAACCTTACTCATCACTTTCTACCGACCGGACCGGTTTCCAAGCAACGCCTGTTTCTTTATGAAGGGTTAGTATACAATAAAGAGAATAATATAGTTTAGTAGAGATATATATACATGGGTATTTTAGAATAATATTTCAACTAAAGACATCAATAAAGTTTGACTTTATTAATTAATTTGTGAAATACGGATTAGCAAATTAACGGTACCGACATGTGTTTACGGAAACTCATGCGTTTTTGTTTTATACATTACAAGTGTAAAAATATCGTTTTTTTTAGTAAATTATGCCAAGGTAAGATTGATGACCTAATCAATCATGTTTATATATGTACATAAAGTGCACATGTTCATATGGGCACTTTGCAACAATAATTAGTACTATAATTGTTTAAAAATATTCAACAACCATCGATTTGACTTTTTCAAGGCACATTACACTTGAAACACTCATCCTCCCTTGATTTCCTACTTTTACTATCATGAACGTGATTTTCCTTCACAAAATAACATTTTGAAGAGAGGTGAGTAAATCCATGTTGGAGGATCTTAGGAACATCTTTGTTAATAGTCCTTTCATCATATGTAAATATATTCACAAGTTGTAATAAATAATTGTTGCGTAGCACATGTGTTACTTGTAATTAATTGTGTCTAATTTAATTTATAAACTCTAATATTTGAATTTACATGTGCAAAAAAAATATAATTTATGGATCAATTAACTCCTGCTTTGAATTTCATACAAAATGGAAATGATAATTCAGTAATGATAATTCAATTCAATTCATAAAGTATGCAATTTTTTCATCAATGTTTTCTTATGACGTTATCACGTAAAATTATCGTCCGTAAACCGACTTTACAGACAACCAAAGTTTTTCTTAATACATAAACATATAAATCTAATACTACTATTAATTATTTAAATAAAATATTTTACATCGACTCCATCAGGGAATCGAACCCGCGACCCCATACACGGCAGGCTAACAACTACACCACGAGGCGGATTAATCTAATAAAGGAGGTTGGTAGGTAGGTACTTCCAGTTTCCGTTAAATTACGTTCCTTTTGGTTGGAGCGACACATGTGTAAATCTCTCTTAGGTTTTTCATCAAGGATATTGATGGCAAAGTCGGGGCTTAGTTTTTTCAAAGGACAAAGTTTGCAGCAGCCTTCGACAGGATTTTCCGATACAAGCAGTTTTTCTGGGCGAAACTAATATCGTTTACGCCGCATCCTTGTGGTGGTGCTATATCAATCCGTGTATACGGAAGTGAACGGTTTTCGAACAAAGTTGTTTATTCATACACTTATTTTCATAAGGCAAACTACTATTTGTCGGTGATACTACATGACCGCGTAACTAATAATTGCAATATTGCGTAAATGCATGAATAAATTAATATTTAAACGAGATTTTTAATATCCGATTTTTTTAATGTCGCTTGGACCTCATAGAACAAAACTCAATACCGATTGGACGTATAGGTATCTATAAATAAGAACGTAGCTTGTTATCTCACAAATCTAAATTTTGCTACTGAGAGAACTAATGTACGCAGTTTTGCAAAAAATGATAGTTTAACCGATTTGCGGTATCACCTACGCAATCTTATATCCGAGACAGTGATAGCGGCAATGTGAGCATTTGGTAGCTTATATAACCTTTTCAATTTCGTTATTTTCTAAAATAAAATATCATCATCATACCATATGGAATCCACAAACTGCCTTCAGGCCAAGCGATCGGCCGCCAGCTCCCGTGCATCCTCCCAAGTCAAGTCCACGTCCCGCAGCTGTGACGTTTGCGACGACGAATTGTCAACAGTGGACGACCAGGACGCCGAAAACCTGATGCCTTGTAAAATAGGCAAGCATGGTTAAGTTAAAATATAATAAATGAAATTAGTTTAAAGAGTTTTTTTATTTTTTAATTAGTAGGAATGTGCTGGATTGAAAAAAGACTTAATTATCTTTACAACAGTCTACAGATAGGGTGAGGCATTCATTGTATGAGTTTTTTCTCTTACCCGCACTTAATGGTCCATAGGACACTGTATTGGCTCCAAGTACTGTGAGTCATAATTTGTAACATTAATGTTTAAGATAATTTATTTAATCGAAACGAAAAATACCGATACTTCAAAGTACGAGTTAAGGTTTTTAAAAACAATAATTGTATTATAATATGATCATTATTATTTTCTTTTTAAATGTATTTTTTCTCAAATAATTTTTTACTTCCAAACAAGGGATAAATTTTTTTAAATATCGGTATTCTAAACTGTGATCGATTCATTAAATAATTATTATATTTATAATATTATAACTGATATCTATTAGGTACGCTTGAATTGGTTATGGCTATGCAAATTTAAACTACTTACGTAAGCGAATTTCAATAAAAACTTGCTTTGAAAATCTTGACCCAGACTGTAGAAAATGTTGTTGGGAAGCAAAGACATTGTTTCTTACGCTTTCCAAACTGACCCCAAGCCACGGGCATTAAAAGGAATCGAAAACCATGGGCGCGTAAAACGTTTCTTTTTACAGAGATTTAAACCATTTTATGACATGTCTCCCATCATGATATGGTCCGTCTCGTAGTATTTAGCGATTCGGGCTACCATGCAAAAGGTCGCGGCTTCGATTGCCTTGGGTGTCTGCATGAAATATTAATTTATAATGTGATTTTTCACATTAATATTTCATGTATGGTACCTTGAACTGGCACGGAAGCGTAAGACTGATCATCTTAAAAGGATCGAAAAACACTGCACTAGTGTAACTACTACCTATGCAGTGCCCTATGCACCATTCGGTGCGAATGAATTAATAAATGTCATATGCACGGCACGGATGTTTATTTATTGGACAACCAACATACAATATTGAAAGCGGTTTGCGTTTAGATAGGTACCTTGCAGCTTCTACGTAAAAGTTTAAAAATAAAGGTTTAATTTTTGAATAAATTACCTACTGTTTTAAATTTATTTATTTATATGAAATGATATGTCTTAAAACTTACATTACAATGACCTGTTTCGTAAATTTTGGGAATTTAAACTTTTTTTTAGATAATTTTACTTAAGGATTATGGCTTTATGGATATCATGGTAAAATTCTAAACACAATAATTTAAAAGAATTACAACTTCATGAAAACTGGAAATTATTTTAGATTTAATTTTCAAAAGTAGGCATTTTCATCATTATTATTTAAAAAAACTAATTTTTTATATTCTCTTTTGAATTTCAGTTTTTAGTGCTCTATGTGAAAGAAATGTTACTTTTTCCTTTGTGTTGTTATTGAAATGTACCTCTTGAATTTGAAACTTGGTTTTATAAATTAAATGTTATATAGATAAATGTTTTAACGCGCTTAGGAGGTTCAAAAAAATTATAATATGGAGATATACAGGGTTATTTTTTAGTCAGTTAACAACAAAAAACCCTGAATTCAGTATCGTTAATTTAACCCATTTCAATAAAAAAACATGTCCTTTCTCAAATAAAAAATGGGACGGGACTGCGCGAGCGGCGTGCGTACCCCCACCGCGCACACTCCCTCCCCTCGTCCAGCTCGACCAGCTGTGAATAGGGTGAGCGTAATTTGTAAAAATTATAGGAATAAAAATAATAAATCATGAAAATAAAAAGTACATGTTTTTTTTATTGAAATGGGTTCTATTAGCGATACTGAATTCAGGGTTTTTTTTGTTAACTGACTTAAAAATAACCCTGTATAATAATAAATTAAAATTGTAGACCGCCGTTAAAATTAATCAAACGAAAATAAACATATCGACAAAGGAGTAACGACAATGTGTTCTGTTCGCCTACATTTCACATAAGGGTGTCGCGCCCAAGAATAAAGTGCACCCTTGTAACTTAAGAAAAAAAAATTCGCGAATAAATGAAAAAAGTTTTTTGTCTTAACAAATAAGACATACATTTTTAATAGCTAGTGTAGTAAATGTTAAATTAATAATAACATTAATATCGTATTTTAAATTAACAAATGACGTCGTTTACGGCACCAATAAATGGCGTAACCCAATTTACATCCCTCATATAATGCATATAACGCAGTCAGAAATGTTCATTTTAGTAAAACATTTTTTTTCGGCGACAAAATATTAATTTTTCTTAAATTGTGCGGGCCCAGTTTATTCTTGGGCGCATCACTCTAATGCGAAATGTTCTCAGTGCCGGCACATCAGTAGTTTCTAACGAAGTTTTTGAGAGAAACCTTTTATCTTTTTTCTGTCATCTTTAATTGCATTGCATAGAAGAGAAGGCTTTATGAAAATTTTAGTATTACCTGCTTTTGTTAAACAAATAAAATCATAAATTCATTAAGGCAGTACGGAAAACAAGTTAATAATTCAAGGGTTGTGGTTTCCTGGTAAACGAGTTTTCTTAAGTTACCTCTATGCATATGACGCTACGGCGCTGAGATCTTAGTTTTTGCAACACACAGTTTTTGTTTAATGTTTCAGCAAATATTTTTTTAAAGAATAAGTCTGAAAATGCTAGATGCTAAAATCTCCATGCAGCCGTGGCTGGTCGGATTTACAAATTGCAGGGACAACAGAAAGTATTGAAATACCAAATCCAATATTGTTATAATAAGGAGATATACTACTACTACTCTCCCTTATCCGTACCCAATGGTGCATAGGGCACTACATTGGTACTCCAAGTGAATCTCAAGTGAATCTCAAGTCAGTCTTACGCTTTAACGCCAGTCCAAGGATGAATATTTTTATTTGAAAAGCACGTTCAAATAAAAAAAATATTTGCCGCCATTAGCCATGCCACGAGACGGACATAAGGAGATATAATAAACTCAAGTTTTTCACGCTCAAACAAATTAACTATAACGACAAGAAGTAACAACAATATTTTACATATCTGTTCTTTTGTTTATATGAATTATTAGCCATCCCTTTTTACGTTGTCTGGCTGCTAGGGTCATTGTATATGCCTTCCATTATTTTAAATTCATAACTAACAAAAATTTTCGGAGAAACAATTTATCTCTCTTCTGCCATAATTATGGAATCGTATTGCATAGAAAGAGTTTTAGGCTTTATGATTATCAAGTTGGTAGATTTAGTAAAATTTTTGCACTTGACTAATTATATGAGACCAATGAGGAAATCCACTGCTACCCGGAATTGAATTTTAAAAATACTTTCGTGTAGACGCGAATATTTAAAAATTTTGAAGTCGGATGAAATGTCTCAATAATGTACCCAAAAATAAATAAAAAATGTTGAAAATAGCATTCCTTTCAAAATCTTAAACGATGACGTCACTCCTTGCATCTAAATGTAGTGTTTTCCGTTTCCGTTTTTAAACCCCCGTAGCCATATTTCAAGAAAATGGACCGCGTTCCATCGCATTTTAATATGGAATACAATCGGAATACAATCTGAATACAATCTACATACAAGCATCTATCGCAAAACAAGATGGCCGCCATTCAGTTTCCCTAGAACAGCTGTTGACAGTTTATCTGACAGTTGGCTGGAGAAATCGTTTGCATAGATTTTTGACAGTTTTTTTATAAGCTGGAGAAATACCATGCCGTTAGCCGCCCGTTTTATGACGTCACTCCTGCAAAAATGACGCATTTGGTACATAGTAGTATTTGGCGCGGTATTTGAAAAATTGTATCTTCATCAATAACTTATAAAAAAATATTTTTTTTTTTTTTTTGCCTAGTTAAATAGTACGTTTATGGAAAAAAAAAACTTTAGAAAATAGTAGATTCCCTCATTATAAATAATGAATTAGTATTTTGCAAATGGCTCTTTTTTGTATAAATAACCTCAAGGATGCTATTAATCATGTACATCCTTAGTTTTTTTATAACCAAATAAAGAAATAACTCAAGGATTTTCCTTGTCAGCAAGTGCCGCGAATTCAATTCTTCCTGAATAACTTTACTTTAGGGTCTAGAATAAACCAATAATAATAATTTAATAGATAAGTACATTAAAATTTATGTTTTTGTGTATCATTATGTTTTTAGTAGGTTTTTTAAAAACATCGTTCAATTCAACTCACCTTTTAGTTTAAAAAAAATACACATTGACCTCTTAGTATTTAAAAACATATTAAATACAAAAACAACAAGTCAGTAGCTCGGGTTTTTGTAGGCTATAGTGCAAAAAAATACTAATATGTTTATGTTAGAAAAATATGAAAATAAGGGGTGTGGAGTCGACCGGGGGGTCGGTCGGCTCTCAAAGGTTATACTTGGATTTGCTTTTCCAAGCATACCGTCTGATCTTCCCTTATATTCTTCATTGCTCCACCTGTTCGCTCATCGTAAAACACAAGACTGTGAAAAATTAAAAGTATATTAAAAAAATCATTACAAAAAAGTCAGTAAAGATTATTATCTGGATTTAAGTGGAAAAGAAAAGGGATGCTTTAGTTTAAATACAATAAAGTATATTCATAAATATAATCAAAACAAAATTAAAATGATACAATCTAATAATAGGTATATACATAGGATCAACCAAATGCAATCAAAGCACAATACAGGTGATAAAAAAAAAAGCAAAGAGGTTTTCTTTTGATTATTAAGAATGGAATAAAGTACTTTTTACAGAGATATAATGTATTTCAAATAGTGTCAAATGATAACTTTTAAAATTTACATTTTAAATGTTTAGATAAATTATAATATTAATTATAGGAACAAAGGTTATCAGTATTGAAATGAAGAATGATTAGGCAGTTCTATGGATTTAGGTTATGCAGTACTTGTCTGGAAGAAATAACATCACAATACAATATTACTGATTGTAAGCAAAACGCCTTGTTACACGAAACAGGCAATCTTCATAGCCTCATGCAATAAAAACTACTTTCTTTAGTACGTGAGACTTTATTTAAAAATGGGAAAATTCACATTATTTTTAGCGTAACAAGATCTATATACCTAGCTAAATGAAAAGGTTAGCATAAAATTAATAATAAACTGATGTTAGTATTATTATTACTATGTTATTATATTTCATACAAGGGCTTATAGTTTAAGAAGGTTTATTTACATAAAAACCAACAGTAAATAGTTTTTTTCATACATTCAAAAAATAAACGCACATCTATAAAAGTTTAAAAAAAGCAAAACAAACATTTCGAAGAGATTCTACATTTTTAATTTTTTAATTTTTATCTGCTTATCATGACATCATACATATACATTGTACAAGATTTATATTTCATCAATTGGACTTTATTTTATTGTCTGTCATTAATAATTAATTATCCATATATTGTGTAGGGATCAGTTGCTCGATCACAGATCAGAACCGATTCGGTAATAAGCGACGTGATAACGATTTCTTACCCATGTTTGTTTAACGTTTTCGCGATCACAATGGAACACGCGTTAAAAGTTATCGATCGGGATTATCAAACGAGCGCATACTAGTCGCGAGCCATTTCCCGACATATATCTTATTCGCACAATTCTTCATTTAATCTTTATTATAATTTAGTCGGTTTTCGGCAAGACAATATTAAGAAAAGAAGTCGAAATAATAAAAAATCCGTCAAGCGCGATGATTTGACGTTTGACATAAGGCCGCGATATATAGCTTAGTTCGGCTCCGCTCGGCTCCGCTCGGCTCCGCTCGGCTCCGCTCGGCTCAGATCGTCAATGCTCGCGGTATTAAACGTTATGTCATTGGGATCGCTCAAATCGTTAGCAATAGCACGGGAATAGCACGCTTTTAACTACGTCGATAGTTATCTGTGCTTGAGCTACAGGCGGGATACATCTGGGATACATTTTTTACAGCTACCTCGATTTATTATTAGTATAAATATCTGTAATCATTTCAAAAACCTTAAAAAATATAAAAGAATGAATTGGCTAGTGGCAGTCATTAGTCGTGGGCTCTAAATTAGGATTCCTAGGCTCGAATCCCACTCCAGCACAACCTGTTTCCTACATTCTGGAATTTATTTTTTCATTTAAAAGCAACCTTGTAATTTATATTTTTTATTGTGAGCTCCATTCTTTTGTTCGTGATTTAGTGAGCATAAATAATAAAACCAATTATTATTTCTTTTTATGATAAAAATACGTTGTATACAAAAGATCATTATTAAATAAATAAAAATATTCGAAAAACAATTATTAAGTACATAAGAATTAATTTAGAAAACGGTTAGACATAATTAAATTGTTACTTTCTTTAGCGTTTTAGTCAATTTATTTAATTATTTAAATTTACGGATAGAAATCCATTTTAAATACAAAGATAAGCATAATAGGGATAACAAAGCATTTAAAAAAGTGACAGAACATTAAATAGGTGAAGCTAAGACAGTTAAAATAAAATGTGGACATAATCAAGACAGGATCGGGTCTACTTCAGTAAATGTTTAAATCTTGATAGACTTACACCGAAGAAGTCCAGATCCCGTCTTGAGTTTACAATACGACACAATCGAGACAATGGGGCATGAAAACCATAAGTAGTTTTGTGGTGACTAAGGAACAATTAACTGGATTTCCATGACAGTTTTCATTTTAATAACGAAATATGGAATATACGCGTACCGATGATGTATTGTTTAAATTTAATTGATTTTGAGTGTGATTTTTACCAAAAACAATAATTATGAAGATTTCATTTATAAAATATCATATATAAGATAGTATAATGATTTTGAGTACCTACTAAGAAAAAAGCATAAGATGGGACCACCATGCGCTGGGTTCGAACCTAAGACCTACGTGTCTTGGCTCATTCTAATGTGATGAATACGCTAGCAGCCACCACCTCGAGTTTACTGGACAAAAAAATGCAATATAAACTGCTAATTTTGATGACGTAATTGGGTCAATCCATGCTTATGATTTTTTTAAATGTAAATAGGCTGACTACTGATTCATCATAACTCATAACAGTATTGTTAGGTTTAAAGCCATAGCGCATTAGAAAAAAACCTACAAGTAAATATTGTACAGTTTCAACTTACAAATTTTAATAGAATTAAATATTTAATCGTATGAAAATACTGTTAATAAAATAAGTTAAAAATACATGGCTTAACGTTCGTTTTTAAGTGTAGCATTTTCTACAAGAGTAATAATTACGTTAATGAAAAAATAATAAATAGCAAAAATAATTCATTATTAATTAACTAACTAACCACCACGTCATTTCTCCAAAGGGGTAGGCAGAGAGGATATAATGCCACACCACTCTGTCCAGGCACACTTCCCTTGCTTCCTCCACGTTCATACATCTTCTCATGCACGCAAGTCGATTATTCCAATTGTTCACGTTCAAACTATGAATATTGAAAGTAAGGAGCATATAACCATGTTTTTTTCAAAATAAATTATTCTTGAATAAATAAGGCTTATTGTGTTTATACTTGGGGCGACCAAGGTAAACCTAGTACTACTCCTGTAAGTTGGCAGGCGTAATTTTATTGTAGAGATAAGTATGGTTTAAAGTTAGCGATGTGGGGAGGGTACAGCCACTTGATACTTTCATTCTTATACTACTCCCCGATCCTTGAGCGTTACTAGACTAAAACTCATTTTGGAAGGAGCCTGACATTGGTGTTAGCGTCCTTCTTGATGACATGTTTAATTTTTTAAAATTTATTGAGATACAATATGGATACCACAATCTACCTCCAAGATTATTAGTTCAGATTCATGTTCTGTATTTCAGACGTAAACTGCTGAAGATTTGGTAAAAGAGTAAACGCTCGGGATGCTGATAACCTGATGCCTTGTAAAATAGAAAATCTAGGCTATGGCTCTCGGGAGTCATTGGTAATATGCGCAATGCTCAACCAAATTAACTTCACTAATGACATCTGTTGACGTCAGTGGTTGTTGCGTCCGTTGCCTCACTTCATTTCTTACAAAATCCAACCCCCGGATACTGAGGGTTCTTTTTTGTGATATGTAATTTCAATTTTAAATTTTAGTTCGCTGTACCACCACAACGAATCTTCAGAAATATGTTGCACTGTACCGCCTTTAGAGATAACAATTTTAATGAGGATAGCATAAGTTTACCGGAAGAGAATTGAGATAATATTAACATCGAATTTTCTACTTTTACGTTAAGGCTTCGCCTGAGGCCAAGTTCAGGGATTTTAGAGTTAAAAAAAATTATATTCCGCATAATATGTTGACAGCCACAAAGCTTCGAAAAAATATTACTTGGGTTTACGTAAAACCATATTCTGGAGAAACGTAAATGATTATTAAAATATTTTTATAATTAACGAGAAAAAAAATAACGGGAAGCCTCCTTTTTTCATTTTTTGGACACTTAACTATAAATGGCAGCAAAATAAAAAATAAAAAAAAAGTTAAGGAGCATATGAGACGCATTTTTTAGTTTTTATTTTAGTCTCTCTTCTCCTCAATAAAAATAAAAACCCCATATTTCGACCACATTAAATGGGTGTCGCTAATTAGATCCAATGAAAAATGATAGTTTTTAAATATAAAATATCAACAAAGATTATAAACATATTTAAAAAAAATTGTTGGAGACTTAAATAGAATTGTTCTTTTAAAAGTATATAATTTTATGGCGTTGCATTAAATAAATTTTAAAAAAAATTGTTCATAAACAAAAATATTTTTCTAAAAAAATGGTGGGGTCACCATGCGTAGGGTTCGAACCCAAGACCTATGTGTCTTGGTTCAACTAATGTGATGATACGCAAAAACAACCTCCAGCGGAGTGAGAAATTAATAGTACAGAAACTGTTATTTAAGCTGACCTCATCAAATTAATACAATGGACTCCAAATCAATACAATAAAATAATAATTACTTTTTGTAATATTAAACTCTCTGAATAATAGTGGTACAACTCAAACAGCCCATTTTTTTACTCTTGCAGTGCTATAAAAAAAAAGCTTTCGACTGCTTTGAAAAAAGCATAAGATGGGACCACCATGCGCTGGGTTCGAACCTAAGACCCGAGATTCTAATGTTGAATACGCTAGCAGCCATTTCTCGATGTGAAAAAAATGCAATATAAACCGCAATTATGATGACGTTACATTATTTATTTCATTGATTACGTTGTGTTGATTGATATGTGCGAATTGTTCTTATTATTACAACCTTGACAAACACATAACATGATGAAGGGGATACAAAATAAAAATTTGGACTTCAAGGAAGATAAAAGTAGTGATATGAATAGCCCTAAGAATTCCATACAGAAAACTTAGGCTAATATGTGTCCCTATGGCGAACGTCGGCGTCGGTCGTGAGAATACTAACAAGAATAGCGGTGTGATTGGTTACGGAGAATGCGGAGAGCTACCAGCTTTTTTAGTAGGCATATTGAACAAAATTTTAAATATAAAAATAAAAAATTTAAAAGTATGCATATAAAATATACAGTAAATTTTATATAAAAATGATGGATCTACTTGGGATTGAACTTAAGAATATGTCATAGCTTCTTATTCTAATGTCATAGTAGCCATCACCCGGAGTGAAACGAGTAAAAAATGCTATTTAAACTGACAATTGTGATGACGCTACATAAATATTTCTGTGTGACGTATTTGTCAATATGACGACACAGCATACCTAAACAATATAAAAAGAAATACCTTTCTAAGGTAGTATGCTAATACAAAAGTTAATTAATCAAATTCAAGCAAGAGGGCAGTAGTAGATCATCTACAATCAATATCCGTTCCTTATGTGAAGAATAAGTTTAGTATACCAAAAACAGTTATTGGTGTCGTAAACGACCTCTTTTATTGATTAAAAATAAAATATTCATATTATTATAAATTTAAGATTTACTACACTAGCTATTAATAATATATGTCGTATTTGTTAAAACATAAAACCTTTATCATTTTTTAGCATAATAAGTTTTTTTTTTTCTTAAATTATGCGGGCGCAGTACATCTTGGGCGAGTCACCCCAATGTGAAATGTTCTCGGTGCCGGCACATCAATAGTTTCGCGTGTCCTTTTCGTGTAGAGCTCGCGAAGGGCGCCGCCCGATAATTCGGTACCCAGGCCCTCTTGTTATCCCGCAGTCAAGTTGTTATCATTGTAAATATCTCTGCGAATAAACCGTGTCCAAAAATTTATTTATTATTAACAGTTACAATATGAATAGTGAATATTTGTTTTTCATTTGTAGATATTAAAAACTTGTACAAAAAAATACTGAAAAAAAAAGAGATGGGGCTACCAATGTCGGTATTCGAACTTAAGATCTATGTCATAGATTTTTACTGTCACACTATCATTAGTAGCCACCACCTCGACTATAACGAGTGAAAAATATAATTTAAACTGCCAATTACGACGAAGCGTCATATTTCAATGTGACGTATTTATTTTTTTAAAATTTTTATTTTATTTTTATTTGTTTATGGACAGCCAACAGACATACACTTATTTTAAATATATACAACATTAATTTCTAACAATAATGTCCACTTAAAGGCTATCACTTAAGTATCTAAAAATATTGAAACATTGTATTTGTGCAAGTTAGACGAATGCATTATTGTTCCTATGCGAATAAATAAGTTTTTTGGCAATGGTTGACTAAATAATTATGTATTTTTTATAATCTTACTTTCATACAATCGACGAGCGTTTTCTTAAAATGATAAATTAACAACGAAATTTCGCATTAGGAACTTATTCACCAATGAAAAAAAGGTCATTTTACTACTATTTTCTCTTATACGCACCCAATGGTGTATAGGGCACTGCATCGGTACACCAAGTGCAGCGAATCTTAATATTTTATTACATGAAGGTAAGATGATCATTCATACGCTCCAGTACTTGTCCGAGGTGTGTAAATAAATATTTCATGCGACCTCATGCACGGTAGTCAAATGCGCTTCCACTAAGCTTCGAGGCGGAGGTCTTTTCAATTACAGTAAAATAATTCCAAAGGTTTTTTTCAAAAACAAAATGATCAAATGGAACTTAAAGGCTGTAAGGTTTTCGTACTACTTTTCTAAGATAGTAGTATGTTAATAATTAAAAGATTACTTCATGAAGCACAAGTAGAAGGCAGTAGTGAATTATAATAATATCATAATCAATAATCCATTATTTTTAAATAATAAAAAATAGGTAGCAATACATTCTGGTATAAAATATTCAAAAATAAATAGGATTTAGACAGACACATAACTTTATTTAATTTAAATAAAATGATAGATAAATAAACAGTACATTTGATAATATCATAAGGAATAAATACAGTAAAAACAACATCATAAGATGCGATCACCATGCGCGTTGGGTTCGAACCAAAGACCTACGTGTCTGGGCTTGTCTAATGTAATGAATACGCTAGCAGCCACCACCTCGAGTGCAGCGAGCAAAAAGTTAAATATAAACTGCAATTATGATGACGTTACTAATTGACATACGTTATTTGATTTATTTGTGTGAAATACGCGTCGATTTTATTAAAACTTTGACAAAAACATAACTTGACAATATAGAAAAGATACGAAATGAAAATGTGGACGCCAAAGAAGATAAAAGTAGGAATTTGAATAGCCCTAAGAATAACATAGTCAATGGGAAATCCCGAATGGCAGCTTGGTAGATACTGACAATGAATAAACGGACATAATAATGGTTTAATTCTTTTTTTTTATGTGTGAAATGCGCGTCGATTATTTATTTAAACTTTGACAAACACATAACATGATGAAGGGGATACAAAATTAAAATGTGAACGCCAAGGAAGATAAAAGTAGGGATTTGAATAGCCCTAAGAATAACATAGTCAATGGGAAATCCCGAATGGCAGCTTTGTAGATTACTGACATTGAATAAACGAATAAACTAATAAACTACATTTAACTACTATTTTTTTTTAAATTTTCTTACTCATTGATTGCGTTTAATTACCAGAAATCTTACTCATCGAACTAAATCGCTTACTATCTTTAATTAAAAAAATGATTGAGTTTATTGCGTGCCCTTTTTACAAAAAAGGTTTAAATTGTATTGCTAACACCAATTAGTCAATGATTGATGTATCAACACGTAGGGATTTCTTGTGTACCATATCTTATTGTAAGGTATTCCTAGATATAAATATTAATTATCTACCACCGAAAGAAAATTTTTTGTCTAGCGTAAAATAGCAAATTTAGGTATTTCTCAGGTTCCAACTCCCTTAAAAATACGAAATCACGAAAGATTCTTGGTAAAATAGCAACACTTTAATAAAAAACCAATTTACTGAATTGTCGCTTAGGTGTTATAAGATCTTCTAATCGACGCGACGCGACGTCGGCGCCGGCGTCGCCCGATCTCGTATTTCCATCGATCGATGGGATCGATCGACGTCGTTTGCCCGCTAATAGCACCCTTGAATTAACATAGTAGGTACACGAAAATTTTAAAATACTCAAAATAGTGTTGGCAGATAAATGTTTCAGATAATTTTTCAAACATTTTATGCCCTTTCAGGGAAGGGGGGGGGCGATAGCGAGGGCAGTGGAAGACGATTGATTTATTCGTCCAACTTTGCAGTACTATACCGAGAATGTAAAAAAATGGGTTTTCACCACGAGTGGCCCGGCCCGTGTTATATCTTCGCGTTTCCGAAACTACGGACAGTTTGATGTATCGGGGAAGCTTTGTTTGGTCATGCGCTCTCCCGCGCATTGGTCTGGAGTACCCGGCATGGATGCCGAAACGGTAAGAGTCCACCTAAGGCTTGCTTTTAAAATTTTGGTGTTTTCAAAATAAGGTTCCAGCATAATACACAGCCACAAGGCTTTGAGAACATGACCACATCATCTAGTTCAACTTATTTCCAAGGAAAATTCCATAACCGATTTTTTATAAAATATATACATTTGGATAAAAAAAAAACCCTTTTATTCAGCATTTTTTAACAATTACTGGAACTACTCTAATTTTAAAATAGGTTGTTTGTTTGTTAAAGTAGTAGTAGTAGTTTGTCATTGCACTCAAAACTAACTTTTTGTGGTTAAAGCGTTTAGCCATTCGAGGGTCATTTACCATTTATCACCGAAAGTTCGCCGAAATGAATCAGCTTCGTTTCGTTTCAGCCGGGCGCTGGCTGTGCTAGTTGCCCTTCGAGTTTTGGCCGTTACGGTCTGGTCCATTGAACATTGATGGGACAAAGAAATAAATTAGTATTGGTGTTACATACATGTTTGTTATGACATGAGAACGTATCACGTGTTTTAAAAACGTGATATTTATATAATACTAGCGCTGAAGCGTAAGACTCATCATCTTGCCTTCGTGCAACAATTTATCAAGATTGCTACATTTGGTGTACCGGTGCAGTGCCCTATGCATCATTGGGTGCGGATAGGGGAAAGTAGTGGTAGTAGTAGAAGTAGATTATATCCCGGACGTCCACTGCTGAGAATCCATAACTTAGGAAGATGTATGAGAACTGGCGGCCGATCGTTTGGCTTGGTAGCAGTTTTTTATGGGAACTTACTCAAAAAAGTTTTTCAAAAAATCGCAAAAATGTGATTAATTTCGGTATTTTTTCATCGAAACTGTTTTTTTGAAAAATGTAATAATAATATCTCAACATAGAAAAGAGCTAGAAACATAATTCTTGGACAGAAATGTGGCGGTTGGTGTGTTCTGTAACAAAATACCTAGTTTCAGATCATTTTTTAACCATAGAAAAAAAAAATAATTTTTCAAACAGAAATGTAAATAAAATAAATGAAAACTCAGTGCATACTATATATAAAATCATGGTGCGATATGTATTGTACGAGTACATAATGTCGCCTGAACAACGCTAAAAACAGTAATTTGAAAAAATTCTATTAAAAAATATGAAGGTTTTAAGCTTTAAAGTATTGTCAAAAAAACAATACCTGCTTGTAAATTGTTACACAAAATACTTATTGCTATGGAAATTTAACTTAAAAATGATTAACGGATGATTGTAAAATGTAAATGATTGTATAAAACTTGATTAACGGATGTTTATTAAACCTTCCTTAAAGGTTCTTAGCATTAACGGACGTTTTATTGTTTGGGCTAATTATGAATACTTATGATTGAAAGAGTTGCCAATTTGTTTTTGATTTTGAAAAAGCTCCCCTCAATTATATGTAGGGTTCAAGATAACGTCTTCAGTGCCAATTTTTAAGGATTCATAACTTGCCAATTTTTCTAATAATAATAACGGGTAAATAAAAATAAATACAAAGATTTTTAACAGTAATACCTCCTTTACCTTGTGTATTGTTTTGGACCTATTATGTGTCTACTTGCCTCCGGGACAGTTAGTACGTGTGAGGGTCCGTTTATAAGCCATAAACCCCCTCATATGTGAACACTGTGCGATATAATTGGTGACAAAGACCACAACTAACGCCAAAATCAATACTTGAGGGGTATAGATTAAAAAACAGACGTATTAGAAAAATTAATACAACCTGTGATTAGTCATACAACAATGTGTCACAATATGACTTGGTTGCTAGAGCGGGAGTTATTATACTGAGTTTTTGTTTTTCTTGTTCATAATATTTTTTTTGCAAGAGTATGTATAGTGTATTTTTGTATTTAACATATAGTATCTATGCCTAAACTTAATGCCTTTGTTAAAACTAGAATTAACTAACAGTTATAACCCGATTTTAGTTAGAACGTGTTTTCCTTAGTTAGAACGAGTTTTGGTGCACCTTGCGATTACCGGTACTGTCAAATTAGACGAAATAATAAACAAATTTCACAAAGTATTATAAAAGAGATTGCTTTTAAATAGCTATTTGATTTTAAATATTTGATTAAACCCAACCTATTTTAACCTATTGTATAAATTACATAACCTTTTTTCTAACTAGGGAAAAACACGTTCTAACTAAAAACGGGTTTTAACTGTTAGTTAATTCTAGTTTTAACAAAAACATTTAGGTAAAACTAGTTCTTACTAGGAAAAACGCGTTCTAACTACAAACGGGTTTTAACTGTGACATTTATATTAAATTATAGTAGGTATATTGAAATAATTAATTTTTGTTAGTAGCCAAATAAGCCCTCTTTATTTGTTTCATAAAAAAAAAATAGACTTACAACAAAAGCCTTTCTTCAGCCCAATACAACTTCATACAGTAGGTATACTACTCTCCCTTATCCGAACCCAATAGTGCATAGGGCACTGCATTGATACACCAAGTGCAGTGAACCATGATAATTTGTTACATGATGACAAGGTGATCAGTCTTACGCTTCATCGCCAGTCCAACATGACAAGTATTATTGTAAATCTTTCAAACAGCCGGAATTAAAAATTCAAAACTCATATAGATCAATCAATATAAATATATTTGTATGGAGTAGGTTGCATTCATTATTGCACTTCGGGGGAAAATTTTAGGATATAAAAAAAAATATATAAACTTTTAAAATATTGTTGAGAATTATCCCCGATCAATTAATTAATAATTAAATTTTAAGGGGGAACGAAAAAAGGAGTACTGGTGATTATGTGCATAATGGCTTATTTTTAACGATGTTAATACAGATAATCCCCAGAAAATCCCTGAATATACGAATAAACGAAAAAAATAAAATACTTCGTACTCAATTTTCTCGAAAATTAAGGGTCAAATAAAATTAAAAAATCCACAAAATCGACTCCAAATATGATGTAAATTTACTGGTTTCCCGCTTGTACATCGAGTTTTGTTACACCCTTGGACTGGCGCTGAAGCGTAAGACTGATCATATTTCCTTCATGTAACAAAAATATCAATATTCAGTGCACTTGGTGTATCACTGCAGCGCCCTATGCACCATTGGGTGCGGATAATGGAAAGCAGTAGTAGTAGTAAAATAGCAAATTTAGGTATTTCTCACGAACCAACTCCAATGAAAATGCAACAAAGTCACGAAAAATTCTAAATAAAGTAGCAACACTATTATTTAAAAACCAATTTACTTAAGTGTTTTAATCCAATTTTAAACTTTATATTAATTTACTGGACTAATATACTTGGAACTTTGGTGTAGGTTGGCTGTTGCACTGACATTTTTGAAATTTAGTTTTTAATCATATATACCTATGTATTTATTGCAATAACAGTGTATCAGTTTTATTCTATTTTCTTAAAATCATTGCTGTGCGGTGGTAAAAGTCTGCCTTTGCTTCTACACCCCCTTACATGTAGGCCTTTTGCCCATAGGATTATCCCAAGGAATAGAAATATAAGATGGCGAAAAGAAATCACCTCTAATAATAAATTTTCACCAGAAACATAAAGTTCTTTGCATCACGTCAATTGATATTCCCAGGCAGCGTTTATTTTATTATTTATACTTATCATACAATATGAAAAGTTTATAGTTTTTATTTCTTAAATTTTGTGCTCTACACTCTACATGTCTACATAATAACAATAATAATAATACAATACATGTTGGAATGATTACAGATGAGTACAGAGATAACCACTTTACACGGTCGATAAAGACATAATAGAATTTTCTCTACATGGAGTAACAAAACTCGTAGTACAACACGTAAACTAGTGAATCTACATCATATTTCGAGTCGACTGTGAACAAATAATATGACTAACTTTTGATACAGAGCTAGAAAACAAAAAAAAACTCTTAAAAGCTTTCATAAATACCGTAGATTAAGTAAAACTGCACAAATGGACTACGGGACATTAAAAAAAAAAGATTTATATCTTTGGTACAAATTAACATTTTAAAATTAACATAATTTTTAAAATATCGTATTCGTGATTTCCCGCCAAAACAGTTTTTTTTATTTTGATTTATTTCAATACATAATACAAAATACAATAGTGAGTTGCCTACAGCAACTCGTCAGTAGGTGCATCAATGATCTTTTCCGTATAAAATAACAATGAGTCAAGCTAGTGGTTTATGTGAATACAGCTTAAAGTATTATAGGTACGTACAAAATCAAGTCCAACTAGGATATTAAAATAAACTATGAAATAAAGGGATACGGCGTAAGTAAATATACTTACAGGGTACGTGTGACCACTAGAAGCTGGTAGCTCCGCATTATCCAAAACCAATCACACCGCTATTTTTGTTAGATTTCTCACGACCGATGCCGACGTTCGCCATAAGGACACATATTAGCCTAAGTTTCTGTATGGAATTCTTAGGGCTATTCATATCACTACTTTTATCTTCCTTGAAGTCCAAATTTTTATTTTGTATCCCCTTCATCATGTTATGTGTTTGTCAAGGTTGTAATAATAATAACAATTCGCACATATAAATCAACATAACGTAATCAATGAAGTAAACATTGTAACGTCATCATAATTGCGGTTTATATTACATTTTTTCGTCCACTAAACTCTCGTGGTGGCTGCTAGCGTATTCATCACATTAGAATGAGCCAAGACTCGTCGGTCTTAGGTTCAAACCCAGCGCATGGTGGTCCCATCTTATGCTTTTTTCATAGCACTCAAAAGCATTTTTTTTTAATAGCACTGCTCTAGTAAAGAAAATGGGCTGTTTCAGTTGTGCCACTATTATTTAGAGAGTTTAATATTACAAAAGGTAATTATTATTTTATTGTATTGATTTTGAGTCTATTGTATTAATTTGATGCGGTCAGCTTAAATAACAGTTTGTGTACTATTAATTTCTCACTCCGCTGGAGGTGGTGGTTGCGTATCATCACATTAGTTAAACCAAGACACATAAGTCTTAGGTTCGAACCCTACGCATGGTGACCCCACCATTTTTTTAGAAAAATATTTTAATATTTATTTAATGTTACGCCATATAATTATATATAAAAAAAAACAATTTTATTTAAGCCTACAACTATTTTTCTAAAAAATATGTTATAGTGTTGATATTTTACATTTAAACTATCATTTTTCGTTGGATCTAATTAGCGATGCTCACTAAATTTGGTCGAAAAATGGGGTTTTTGTTTTTAGGAGAAGAAAGACTAAAATAAAAAACTAAAATGCGTCTCGTGTGCTCCTTAATTGTATTATTTTTTTTATTTTGCTGCCATCTACATGGTGTAACAAAGCTCGTAGTACAACCCGAAAACTGATGAACCTACATTGTATTTGAAGGAGATTGTTATTAATTTTTAAATGAGCTTGAAAAAAAAAAAGTTTTTTTTTTACCAAAAATTTTTTATAAGTAGGTATGCAAATTAAGTAAAACTTCTCAAATTCTTATTAAAATGCGTTTTTAAATTTTGTTTTCTTTATGGATAGCATTTCATTGAGTAAATACATGATATTTGATAACAATTTAAAAAGCAAAAAAAAAATTAACTTCGTACTCAATTTTCTCGAAAACTATTGGGTCAAAGGGTCAAAAAATTTTAATTCAACAAAATTGACTCCAAATATCTTGTGGATTCACTGGTTTCCCGCTTGTACATCGAGTTTTGTTACACCCTGTATAGTTAAGTGTCCTGAGAATAAAAAAAAGGGGGTTTTCCGTTTTTTTTCTCGATAATTTTAAAAGTATTTCAATAATCTTAAAGTAAACCTAAGTAATATTTTTTCGAAGCTTTGTGGCTGTCAACATATTATCCGGAATATGTATTTTTTGTTATAATATTCACTGGTGGTACAGCTGCTAGGGTGACAGTGTAAAAATATAAGACTATACAAGTTAATTTGTATATTAGAGGGCAGGCGAAATTCTAAATAAATAAATTTCGGACCAAAATTTAAATCAGGATTATCGTTTATACGCAGTCTGTTCAAAAAGTATCGCGAATTTTATATTTTTTCAAAAGTATTTATTTATTCATGAATATCTATTTTGTCCCCTTCAAAGTAATCCCCTCGGATATAATACATTTATGCCAACGTTTTTTCCAATCCTCGAAGCACTTAAAAAAATCATTTTTTGTGATCTTGTTCAGCTCCTCCTTCGATGCCGTCTTTATCTCCTCAATCGTGGCGTAGCGTCGTCCTTTCATGGGCCTCTTCAGTTTTTGCAAACAGGAAAAAGTCACAGGGGCCAGGTCTGGGGAATACGGTGGCTGCGGCGCTATTACTGTGTTGTTTTTGGCCAAATATTCGCGCACAAGCAACGATGTGTGAGCAGGGGCGTTATCATGGTGCAAAAGCCAGTTTTTGTTCTTCCACAAATCCGGGCGTTTCTGGCGGATTGCTTCGCGCAAATTGCGCATAACTTGCAGGTAATATTCCTTATTGACCGTACTACCCTGTGGCAAGAACTCATGATGCACCACGCCCCTGCAATCGAAGAAAACTGTGAGCAAAACCTTCACGTTCGACCGAACTTGGCGCGCTTTTTTCGGTCTTGGCTCATGCGGCAGCTTCCATTGGGATGATTGAGCTTTGGTTTCCACGTCATAACCATAAACCCATGATTCGTCACCAGTTATGACCCTCTGGAGCACATTTGGGTCGTCACGGACCGAGTCCAACATCTCCTGAGCAATGTTAACGCGATGCTGTTTTTGGTCGAAATTGAGCAATTTTGGCACGAATTTCGCGGCGACCCGACTCATGCCCAAATCATTGGTTAAAATCGAATGCAACGAGCCAATCGATATTTTTAGGTCCTCAGCAACTTCTCTAACGGTGATTCGACGATTGCTAATACTATTTTCTTCACTTTATCAATGTTTTCGTCTGTTGTTGACGTGCTCGGGCGTCCGGCACGTTCTTCGTCGTTCACATCTTCTCGGCCTCTGAGAAAATTTTGTACCACCGATAAACGTTGCTTTGGTCCAAGGTAGCTTCACCATATGCCACAGTCAACATTCGGAATGCGTCCGCGCACTTTATTTTGTTTTTCACACAAAATTTGATACAGATTCTTTGATCCATTTTTTGGAATAGGCAAAAATCGAAGACGAGCCAAAACACATCCAAGCAAAACAGCTGTCAAAAATTAACTAAACATTCAAAATGTCCGACCTTGTCAGCATAATTTGAACAGACCTCGTATTTTATTTCCCTGGATACGAGTTCTGTTATTTGTTATAAATGGATATTTTAAGAGATTTCCAGAAATTAGATACACTTCTAACAGAAAATTAGATTTCAAGTTTAAAATGTGCAGTTTTATACATATGCTGCATGATGCAAAGCCCTCAGTCTAAATTTTTTATTATTATTCATGTTGTTAAATTAACAATATTCTTTATTACACTTTTTTCTTTTGGCAAAACATTAAACGAAGAAAATACACTTTATAAGAAAAAAACATTATGTATAAAAGTGGAAAAAAAGCTATTCTTATTCTATTATCTTTTCTAATACTTTAACGTAAAGCACAACATTCAAAATAATGGGCTAAGCGGCAATCAAAAATTATATACATATTAGATGGATTTATATCTTGGTACGAATTTTTTTATCATTATTATGCCCGTAATTATTTTTTAAAATATCGTAATCGCGATTTCCCACAAAAGCCGGTCATTATATAGAGTAGAAGGCGTCTATTCATTTCAAGGTATTTTAACCAAGTTGTGATGTAAGTAGCGCGTAAAATTGAAACAAGTGTACATGGCTACTTTTCTGGTTCTACGCATCAACTATGTAATATTCAGTGCGCCCCTTTTTGTGCGCTTAGCATACGGGTGCATTTAAAGCATTACGTTGGCGGTCAATCCGCTTTTATAAGCTCCGTTAAAATATGTTTTTACGAGGAATCATTTGAATATGAAGTTTGTATTTGCACTGGTCAATTTTTCTGAGGCAGCTGTTCTTAAAAAAAAAAGTACAGTTTTGGGACCTGGTGAGGGTAAGGGTGAGGTGCCACGACTCCATAGAGGAAAACTGTTTTTGATATACTAAACTTATTCTTCAAAAAGGAACGAATACTGATTGTGGATGATCTACTACTGCCCTCTTGCCAGTTTAAATAGTATTTTTTCACTCACTTCACTCCGCGTGTGATGGCTACTATGAACATTAGATTTAAGAAGCTATGACATATTCTTTAAGTTCAAATCCCAAGTAGATCCATCTTTTTTTATAAAATTTATTTGTAATTATGTATATGCGGTATTTTTTAATTTATTTTTATTTATTATAATCTTGTCTACTAAAAATATGGACAATATTTATATTTAGTTTTGTAAAGTTGCTCAGTGGAGTGAAATATATGACATTTAATACAAATAATGCAAAATTGTTGTAAATTATTTCCTCAAAAAAAAATCGAATTCCCGACAGGGTCATAAAATACTTAAGTTAAGTAATAATTTTATTTTTTTTCTCACGGCTCCTCACATTTCATTTCATTTTCGACTGTTACTTAGGAATCTCAATATGATTTTTCGAAATTCACAGTAAATAAGAAATTTTGTTGCGCATATTATGATGACCAGGAATCATCAAAATAAATTTTGATAATGAATTGGTTCATTTTCAGGAAAGATTTTTAATAATCTAACTTTAAAGTTTGGAACGTATTACAATTATTTTGACAAATCTTTCGGTATGTCAACAAGGGGTTAGTTTATCCCCTAAGATTAGCCAACACACCAATGATTTTGGTGGCTAAGCGAGAGAATATTACCTATTACCAAAGTGTCAAAACCAGAATGTACCTACGAGGTTGATCTTAATAGAAAATCTTTCCTTGTTTCCAAAGCTTGTGGCTAAAATGAGAAACACGTAATTAGAAGGACCTTCTTCGATTAAAATGAATAATATTACCGAATGCTTGGTATAAATAATGAATTTTACCATAAAAATCGAATCTGCGTTCGTGGAAATTATGTTTGTGTAATTATGTTGAATACCTGTTATTGTTTATTATTTTTGCATCTACGAAGTATTGTTTGTCGATGATTTTACGTAGTTTTATGATGATATTACGTATATAACAAATAGTCACCGTTTTGTGTATATGTATTATGCTTTACAAGACTTGTATCATCCCCTTATGATGTTCACATAAGGTGTGATTTTGCCTTTTCACTATGCATTCTTTTTGCCTAAAAATGCCCTGACAAAGCGAAACAGCTACTACATGAATAATGATATTCAGTAAAAAATAAAAACTATCTCAATGGAAACATATTATATACATTTTTTAAATTTTATCTAAGCTAAAAATATTATTTCAATATTATATTATTCTCTTTATAGCATTCTCATGGATCCTTGCTTCATACAAATAAACCATTTACCACTTAGCAAATTTAAACAGATAAGCCATTTTCTATCTTCTGCATTCCGTAAAATATCCATAAAATATTATTATAATAACTCGACGCCTCAGAGACGGCATTTACTCCTGGGCATCTGGCAATATGCCTAACGTAAAATAATGAAAAATGGTGTAGCGTTGTGCATACATTCATTATATTTACTGTATTTTTTTCATTTATGTATTTTACCACTCAAGAGGCCCAGGAAAAATATCACAAAAAACCCAGGATTGCGGTCACTTATTATTAGTGTGATCTCAAAGGGAAGCGAATCTCCTTATTGTGTCTTAGTCGTCGCACCTCAGATGCCGCCAATTTTATTCTTTTGCTATTTACGATAATCCTTAAGCGCACTTTATACGGGACATAAAACTGTCTCTAAAAGAACTCTTCCTTTGGTACTGAATTTTGATTTTCAAAACACGCCGGCTTGTGCGTAAACTAAAACAATAAATTATTCGTCTTTTTGATTGTGCAATATGTAATTAAAAATGTGAATAACACCGGTCCCAAAATGAGTTTTATAACTCCTGGGAATATAATACATGTATGTTTTATAAGATTTTTTAAAGAAAAAAAAAAACTAGAAAAAATGCAAAGTAAACAAAAACCAGTTCCGACATGATCGCGCGTCGAATGCGAGAGACTCAGCTGTAAGCAAAGTGCACGAACATTGCCGATGCTACGCGAACTCCACCGAAAGCAATGATCGGCCTTTTTGCAATCGACTAGTCTAATGTTAATATCTTACTCGTTTTTTACGTTTTTTAAAAGCATTCAATATACTCAAATCTACTTAAATACTAATATTTTCACAAAAAAACATTAACTGTCAGGTCAGTCAAATGTCACGCCGACCATTCAATATTCCACACAGTTTTCGCTTTATACGGGACAGTTTGCAAACTGCACAATTGTACAGTCAAGAAACTACTACAGTTTTTTGTCCCGTATAAAGTGTGCTTAAGGATTAGGTAAGGAGGAACGAAGTAAATAATAAAATTTGGAGAAGAAATCCAGAAGGAGATTCATACCTACATATTTATTTATTTATATTTCAATAATCTATCAAATCTATCATGAGGTCGCGGATTCGATTCCCGTGGGGGGTCAACATGAAATATTTATTAACATGTGATTTTTTATATCATTAATATTTTAGACTGGTGTGAAGCATGTGACTGATCATCTTAATTTAATGTAATAAAATGATCAAGATACACAGCACTTGGTGTACCGATGTAGTGCCTTATGCACCAGTTTTGGGTGTGGATATGGGAAAGTAGTAACAGTAAGTAGTAGTAATAATCTGTCAAAGAATATACTTTCACAAAAAAACTCCGGTACAATAATGCACATACGCATTTTCAATACAACCAACGAAAGGAAAAATATTTTAGCCAAGGATGGCAAAATGGGTTTCTTTAACACTGCCATTTTGTCCGGTCGTAAAAATTATGTCATTTTCTTCTCGGTCTAGTTTTCGGTTCTCTTTTAAACCCTTTTCTGCCCTTCTGCCATAAACTACAGCTACCCGTCGTATAATTA
Organism: Micrasema minimum; assembly: GCA_022494985.1. Taxonomy (NCBI): domain Eukaryota; kingdom Metazoa; phylum Arthropoda; class Insecta; order Trichoptera; family Brachycentridae; genus Micrasema; species Micrasema minimum. The sequence goes on from JAGVSP010000569.1 coordinate 134,090, forward strand.
AAGTGAAAGCCAAATGAGATTGCATATATTTTGAAAGAGAATCGGGTGATATTATATCCTCTCAAATTCTAGAAAATTATCATCCCTGAACAACGTTACTCAACTTGAAGTATTCGTTTTTTCAGGAGGGCATCCGGGCACTTTGAATTTTACGTTTAGGTACGTAAATTTAAATAATTTTACGTATTTATATTTACATACATAAATCTATAAATTTTAATTTTATAAACTTACAGACAATTTTAATTTTGTTATTGAAATTATTAAGAAAAAACCTTACATAAATCTTTATAAATTTTAATTTTATAAACTTAATAAATTAATTTTGTTTTTCATTTGTGAAATACTTTTGGGACGTGAAAATTTAGGTAGAAATACAATACTTATTGATTTTCATGGTTTTATTAAATACATGTTATTATTTTTCTTTTACCTTTTTTTTAATTTTATTTTTTTATATATTTTTTTATTTCAATATATACATAAAAGAAAACAATACATGTCCTACTGAGTTGCCTACTGCAACTCGTCAGTAGGTGCATAAATACAAATTCAACTAAAAATAAAACTACACAATACATACCCTAGCGCACAAAAAAAATTAAAATACATATAAAAAAAAAATACAATTCTAAAACTCAATATACCTAAACCTAAGATAAAGAATGACAGATTATTAAACTCCATAAGTGCAAGTGAGATAATTAATAAGCTATCCATTAGTACTAATCTTGCTCAAGTAAGATAGAGATAGCGTATTTGTCACGGCTAGTCCCCAAGAAGGTATAGCGTACTGTCAAAACGTTATGTTCCATTTGTATTTTGCAGTGAAACAAAGATAACTATATTTATGTTCCATTTGTATTTAGCAGTGAAACAAAGACAACTATATTTATGTTCCATTATGTATTTTGCAGTGAAACAAAGACAACTATATTTATGTTCCATTTGTATTTTGCAGGGAAACAAAGACAACTATATTTATCTTCCACTTTCTAAAACATTTTTATAATTCGGTTTCCCCTCTAACATGTTGAAATTGAAACACTTTTCTAAATCTGGTCATGACAAGGGACGGAAGAAAATAGGTTATATTTGAAAACTAATATCATTGTGTATGACACCTTTTTGTGAGTTGTGATAATGCGACGATGCAATAAGTTGTAAATAAATTGTTAATAGTACAATGTGTTACGTGTAATTAATTTGTATAATTTAATATACAAATATTTGAATTAAAGAGTGCAAAAAAACGATAATTTATGGCATGACTACATGGTTTTTTCAATTAACTCCTGCTGTGTATCCTTCACAAAATAATGATAGGTTTCAGTAATAAAATTCAATTATCAATGTACATAAGTTGTAAATAAATTGTTAATCAATTGTTTCTTATGACGTAATTTGTAAAATTTAAGTACACGTATAACCGAATTACAGACAACAAAAAAAATAAAATTTATTTTCAAAAAATATAATTTTCAATTAACTCCTGCTTTGTATTATACAAAATAATGATAATTCAGTAATAATAATTCAATTCAATTTTAAAAGTATGTTATTTTTCATCAATGTTTTCTTATGACGTTATCATGTAAAATTATCGTCCACAAACCGACTCTACAGACAACCAAAATTTTGTGATAAATTATTATTATCATCGACTTTTTTACAAAAATAAATACCTGTAATACTTTAATTAATATTTAATAAAATATCAACTAATGTTGTTAAAAAAATAGGAAAATTGCTACGTAAGCAACGCTTTTCAGTGCCGTTCTGATAGTGTAAAAATGTTTTTATACGTTCACCACAAATATACCTACCAAAAATTTTGTGATACAGTATTATTATGAACGACTTTATTAACTTTTTATTGATTCAATACTTTTTTTAATATTTGGCATTTCTTTTCTTTTGTTTGACTTTTTTTACATGGTTCGATTTTTAATGCTACCAATTATTCACCAGTTATTACGTTCTGTAAAAGAAATATTTAATTGCGTTTTTATGAAAGGTACCTATCCGTAAATAATGAGTTAGAAGTTAGATAAACATGCGCATAAAAAGGTTAAAACGTTTTCATCGTGATTTTTTCATTGAATAGATAATTTGCAATGACAATGTAATGTAACATTAGGGGGTCAAAAAAATTTGCGTTTTACATCCGATATTATCATTCATGAAGTCTCTTTTTGATGCGCAGTTTATTCGATTTTTCAGCAAGCTAACGTAAAGTATGTAACATTAAAAAAAAAATAAAAAAATATGTACCTACATTGTTACACGTACCGCACGTACCGTCCATGTGGAGTTTGAATGTTTGAAATGTACGTACCCCTCTGTCCAATAAATACGCACTGGTGCACTCTGTCGGCCATGACGCGAACTATATAGCCAATCACTAGAGGTGCTAGTTGCCTGAGACCCAATGAATCATCAGTGCATGGCGGAAAAAAAGCAACGTTTGTTAATACATTTTATTTTTATAGAGATAGTATCTGGCAATAATAAAATTAAGCTCTCATACTTACTCGTTCATTTCATTATACCATATCCGCTCCCAATGTGGAGCATATGGAATCCACAAACTGCCTCCAGACCAAGCGATCGGCCGCCAGCTCCCGTGCATCCTCCCAAGTCAAGTCCACATCTTGAAGCTCTGACGCAAACTGCCGACGAATTGTCAACAGTGGACGACAAGGACGCCGAGAACCTGATGCCTTGTAAAATAGGCAAGCATGGTTAAGGCTCTCGGGAGGCATGCGTAGTATATGGCCTAGCCAGCCAGGTCGAGCCGACCTCGGGGGTCGCAAGGCAACCGCCCGCAGACCCCAAGCCTCGGAAGCGTAGGGCTAATCACCTTGCCTTCCTAAATTATCCGATTACTAAACCCCCACTTACTCGTAGCATGGCAAAATTTTATTGTAAATTTATATACTTAGTAAGTAATAATTCAGAAAAACTGTAAGAAATGAAGGCCACTTCTATCATATTACATTAAAATCTTACATCCTATGAACTGTTATGGTTGCATCGATTTTACCTTAAAAAATTTCCGTATTGTGAAAGACTTAGATTTATGATGGTGTTTTCAAAACGTTACGACGTTGGTTATTTGTCAATCGTTAGAATTTTCAAAACACCATGTATTATATTGTTCTTACATGAAATAGACAATGCATTTTTTTATGTTGTTCATGTTCCACCAGCCCCCCGGAGAGCTTTAACCATGCTTGCATATTTTACAAGGCATCAGACTCTCGGCGTCTTGGACCTCTACTGCTGACAATCCGTCGGCAGTCAACTTTAGATCCATGAGACCTGGACCTTGGGAAGACGCAAAGTTTATTAATTGGCGATCGATCTTTTGCCCTGGACGAAGTTTGTGTAATCCATGTTCTCCACAACATAGGGAGCGGATAATGATTAACGTTTTTTTATGATTTACGTTTAAGTAAGGTTTACTGTACAAACTCATATGAAAGCAACTGACGCTATACAGGTGCTATGGTATAAAATTGTAAACCAATTGGGTTTTACAAGATGTTTTATGGCCACAACACTAAAAATATGTAGACTTAAGTTTAAATCAGAACCAAGGTACAATCAAAAGAGAAGTGGCGTTTTACGAGTAGAGCTGTCGATATAGGAACATCAATTCTAGATTGAAAAGTGATATCCAATATTGTCACGTGGATCAAAAGCTATCAATCTCAAATTAAGGTACATTAAGACTATATTTATTCGCTTGGTTAAATCATTAATACGCTTATTCTCAATAATTGCATTCTACGGAATAAAGACAAGGTTTATGCAAATGAAATGCTTGTAATAAAAGATAGTAGGTATTTATAGCCTTCAGAACAGCACAGAAACAGATTGTGTTTTTATAGGTTGTTATGCATTACTTAGTCTTTTTGCTGCCGAAGTTTCATCATTTGGACTTAACAGGTTGTGTTTTGGGAGGACGGCCGCGGCATCCTGCAAGATGGGTCAAGCGGAGGAGAAAATAATCAAGTTTATTTTTGTACTTTAATAATAATTATGAATATTGCTTAGGATCAATGGGCATGGAGATGCTTAGTACATTCATAATTGTTTAACACTCATTAGGACTAACATAAAGTAAACCATAATGAGTCACTGAAAAAAACGAAAGCAAACAAATGAAAAAAGAAAAAAACAAGAATACCTAATTAGTATATTGTCTTATAAGTAACTACAATAATTGAGTACCAATTTTATAGATATTTTTATATATATTTTTTAGGTTCTTCTAATTAATAAAATAAAAACGATTATTATCAGAGATTTTGTGTTTAACATTTCGTGAATACAAACGACTCTTTTGTTTGAGTTCAATATAACTATTTTAATCAAACTCTTCGTTTTTAACTACTTTTTATTAGTAAAACTCCCGACCGGTTTCAAGACAACGCGTTTCTGTTTTTCAAGTGTACAATTTATTGGTTTCAATCAATCGGGAGTTGTATTAAGAGTCCACCTAAGACTAGCTTTAAAATTTTTGGTGTTTTCAAAATGAGGATCCAGCATTTTTCCCACATATATATCAGCTTATTTTCTAGGAAAATAGCGGATCCGATTTTAAAGAATGGAAACCCTCTTTTTTGGCAATTTTTTTTATATTACTGGATAATCATAGGTGGTATCAAAAATATTTTAAAACGAAATTAAAGAGCATAAAAAAACTAGTAAATAAGTTAGCCAGTTTAAAAAAATATTTTAATCTGTGTAAAAATTCAACCAAATTTTGATGTCAGTTTATTTCAGTTAGACACGTAATTATTTTAATATATCACGCCATAATTAACCGTAATATTCAAAGCTGTCATTCTTATTCGAATTTTTGTTAGACTCGCCCAAAAAGCGCGATAGGACGTTAGACCTGTGCGTTTTAGTGTTGCTGGTTATTTTGATATTCAATTTCGTAAAAAAAAGTAGATATGGTAAGTACGTAGCTGTCATAACAAACCTGGTGCAGATGTATAGCGTCCGATAACATGGTCAGATTTGAAGTCTGCTCAAAATGTCTGGTACAGATATGTCAGTATTCAGGCTGACTACCTTTATGGTAAACTCGTGGCGTTTTGACAGCAGACGCTTCAGATATTAAAATTTGAAATATGTAAAAACTTGTGTGTTTTAACTTTAGTTTTGTAACTGTATACTTGGTAACTGGGATGCAGTTTGTTCTAATATTTTTTGTAAAACCTAGGGGAAAACGGACGCAGA